>OZ016501.1:55273639-55291139 GCA_963966595.1 Physocephala rufipes
GCAGCCGACAACATTGTTAACCAGCGTAGTAATTGTTACTCAAAAATTCTTTCAAAACTTCGCGAAAAAAAGTTAAACAATTCAAAAGTTTTAATTAATACATTTTTTGGGAAAAAATTTCAAATAGCTTTCTAGAATTCCAAATTTTTTATACATCCAATTATAAAAGCTTTAATCGTTATCATAAAATGATCTAAAGTAACTAATATGTTTGAAGAAATATGAATTCTGTATTCTACAAACATGTTTTATGTGCCGGCGAACTCAATGGCATTATAACTAAAAAAAGTTTTCTAAAGTTTTAAATTGATACAGCTGGCAGTATTGAATGTATAATCACGTTTTGACGTACATAAACTTCCATATGAATCATATTATCGTCATCGATGCCACAGGATAACTCTTGCGACTGCACTTGTAGTGCAGAAAAGAATATGGACGTTTTCTTACAATCGACTGAACAGGAAGCCTCCAAACAGTCCTTTTTATTTTCCTCGTCACTTGGATTCAAAGCGCGTATTTCTAGATTTTTGTACCTTGTGGTTATCGTCGCCATTTCTGCTTCGGCTACTACGCTCATTTCACCTTTGGAGGTCACATAAAAGACGATATTTGGTGATAAATTTTTCATTTTATCTACAAGACCACGCATAAAACGATTCGATGGTATATTAAGTACGACCTTACATTTGGGTATTTTCGGTTCATTATACAAACACCAATCGCTGAGTGGAATAATTGTAACGGGCACATCGTGAACAACCTGGCGCATTCGTTCAGAACTCTGCAAAACATCAAGCTCAATTGTCAAGCATGGAAATTGAATATTGGTTAATTTGATTTTACAGCGACGTGTATTGTGGCGCAGCATCTCTAAGGCTCGTGCCATATTTAAGGCGCTCATAGACAGTAATATATTCGGATATTCATCATTTACGCCCTGCATCAGGTATTCGTCAAAATATAAATTTGATCCGATATCGGCCCATACCATGGGGGAAACACAATCCAATTCCTCATTGGCGATTAAGTAAATCTTTTCCATTGAAATATTCATAACAAATTCTTTAGCCAATTTTGAGAAGGTTAAAATAATATTTTGAAATTCTCGCATGTACTGCGAGTCCTTGATGACAGCACGAAATTTCATTTTCAATGAGTAGAATGGAATTCTGGTGTAATAATAAAAAGTAATTTTTAAGAATTCTTTTATATCCAAAGAATGGATAAACAGTGATCATTACAGTATCAACTCTAAGACTCTAATTTTTAAAAATTTACGTACATAACAATAATAGAGCTATTGCAATTATAATCTTAGGAAATACAAGAAACTAGAGAATGGGAATCATTTGAGGGTATATATATTTGGTACCAAAGTATCACTTTCGAAAAACGGTTCAGACAACTCGCAAACCTAAAGAACTAAATTTATTACCGTTGATTATTCCAGACTTTTTTACTGCAGTATTTTTACTGAATAAAATTTGAATTAGCACTACTTTTGCTCTTCCATTATTAGTAAATTTTAACATTAGAAATTTGTATGCTCTTTCATGCAGCCATTGGTTTCAGCAAAATACATTTTCTAAAAGTTAATGAAATTTGGAATTTGTATAATTTGATTTTTATAACAGGAACATTGTTGTTGAAAATTTCTTTCCTAAAAACTTAATTTCTTGGAATATATTTGTCTACATGTAGACAAAACATGATCCTCGCAAAACAGTTGCCCAAACATATGGACCCAAATTTCAAATGGATACTTGGTCAACATAATAATGAAAATTTTTGCTTTTTATGCTTACATTTTAATTTTCCTTTGCTTTCTTTACATCCATTTTTTACCGTTCTTTACATATTACAGAATATACATTTGACATCTGAGCCATTTGAGCCTAACTTGGTATCGCTCTGAAGTGGCAGACATTAATATTAGATTTGTAAACCAAATTTTTCCGTTTTGTACGATATTCAAAAATGTACCTAAAAGTATTTTATGAATTGTTCAAAATGAAGCTTCAATGGAGCTTCCTTCATCCTTGACATATTTTGTCAAAATTCATCGAAGTTACAGAGCAGTTGAGTGAACAAGGCGCTCATTTTTACAAGACAATATCACTGACTAATATTGTCACTAATTTTCTCGATTAATAACGGGATATATATAAGAAATATTTGACCTAGTTTGGTCTACTAAATAATTTTTTGTTTCACCAAAAAATAAAATTTTTAAAATTATTGCAAACTGGGAAATTCTGGCTAATTATTTGATGAAAATTTTTTGAAGAATTTTAACATAAAAGCTAAAGAGAGAAAATTGATACCTTCAAGAAACTAGTATGAGACTACTACAATCAACTAAACCGTAATAAATACATCCAAATGCAATAATTCTATTTTGACTTCCCTCAGGGATAATACAATTTCATATTATGTAAATATTTGAATGAAAAGTAATAACTCCTTGCAAATTTCTTTGCACTCACAAAGCGTGTACGAATATTTTTTTCATCAGAGCACTCCTCTCTGATAAATACATCTTCATATTTTTTGCGAAAAATCAATATTGATTTGCTTTTATTTTTCATTACGCATTTTGGGTATAATCTCAGGGTCTGAATACTCTCCATAAGGCACATTAATATAAATTAGTTTTTTGTATCAACTTCATAAATTAAATGATAAAACTAAAAATTAAAAAATCTTGATTAGGTAGACATTTTGTTTTTCCATCGGTCATTGTTATGGACCATGATGAAATAAGCACATTTTATTTTACAGGTAGACATGGAATGAAAAATTTTAATAACCGAAATATATTCTTAAAACTTACCTATTTTCAAGTGTTTTATGCAAGCACTTGTAATGCGTTTATTTAGTGAATTAGATTAAATTAAATTGAATTTTATGAATTTAACCACGACACAAAACAACCCGTCTGATCTCACACAGAATATAAAGCTCAAATCTAGTACTCCAGTGCTGCACCTTCAAAGTTTTTTTCTTGAAGCCGCTTTCACACTACAGAGTTATAAATGTACAGTTATAAGTCCGACCAAATTAAATTGTATTTTTTATAATGATGTAAACATCGATTATAAAAGATAAGTGTGAAAATTCGGCACGAACTATCAAATACACAGGTCATTGGCTAAAACGATGAAAACTATAAAAAATTGTAGACTATAAACACATAGAAATTCGGTGCACAATTTCATTCGAAACTGTCAAATAATACGGGCACTCTATGGTCCATATGACAAAAAAAAAACAAGAAGAGGAACGGACACGCCCCATTACATAGAACATTCTCTAACTTCTTTGTCGTCACCGATGCAAGCAGCGCCGAAATTATATTTTTTCGCTTCCTCCGTTCGAATTTTCGTACCGAATTTGATTACAGCATGTGTCTAAAGCACTGTTTTTATGTTTTTGAAGTGTTCTATGCCTTTGTTGTTGTACTTTCTTTGAGCTGCAAACAATTATTACTATATAAGCTATTTAACAGCTACGCATTGTAAATACAGTTTTGTATACAAATTGTTAATTTTGCCGAACCGTAAAAGGGTTAATTTTACCGAACTTCACAAATTGTTGTTAGATGTGAAGATAATGAGAAAACACCTAACGCATGGGATTCGTTTGTCCAATTTATTTATGTAAGACCCTTTTTTTATTAGAATCGGAGCTTTTTAACAGCCAATTTAATTATGTAAGACCAATTTATTTATGTAAGACCAATTTATTTATGTATTTATGTAAGACCCTTTTTTTATTAGAATCGGAGCTTTTTAACAGCCAACCGCGCGTACTACTTTTTCTCACTACACTGTAACACTGTTTTTTCTACCGTTTCGCCTCGTAAACAAGACCTTCTCTGTTCTTTCAGTTAATCGAAATTCATGCTCTCACGATGTGTGTAAAAGGTACTTTATTCTTAGGAATTGAATACGTTTCTTGAGAAAATTGTATCTAACTTAAAAGAAAAGTGTACCATTTAGTGAATATATGAAAAAATAGCCGCGTTTCTTTTGTTGCGCGTTTATTCTTATTATTGCGGTTACATGTAACACGACATCCGCGCTTACGAATGTTATTTCCCAAGCTGGCGACATTGTAAAAATTAATACAAATCCCCTTTGTGAAGGGAAAAATGGATAAAGCCCACTTTTACATCACAAACTTCAGCAAGATATTACTTTTTGGCAGTCGTGAGCCTATCGTGAAGCTGTCAAAAGTTACAAATTTTTAATGCTTAAATTTCAACACACCATCCGGTCGTAGCCCATGTTTCTGATTGTTGTTGACGCAGGTACATATTTCTTAAGAAATGTATGGTCTGTATTTCCATGAGATTATCTCTGATTTCCGTCTAATTTCCAGCTAATTCTGATTTCCAGCTACTGCGTGTACTTTATTGCGAAATATACTATCTGCATATCTCTAGTTATCAAATAAGAATGAAAAATTGTGATTTGAATACAATTGTTGAAAAGCTATACATCTGTCTGAAAATGTTTAAATGATCTGTTCAGAGTATTCCTAAATTCAACAATACATGTTATAAAGGACAAATTGTCAAGTGACGTTGCTTAGTCTGATTGGGTCGAAATTGTAAATAGCCCAACAACAAATAGCATACCGAACAGGTGCGTACGTATAAGCGACATCAAATTATCAGTTTAAGCTGTTTCGGGCACAGGTGGGGTTGGCCCCAATTTTTATTATCTGAAGAGATAACGCACGAAGTTTGTTTTAAAAAATGTGTGGATCAGAAATTGCCGGAAAAATTGGTACACGAGCTCTCATACTTGTTGGTGGTTACGGAACTCGTCTTCGTCCCCTAACATTAAGCACACCGAAGCCGTTGGTAGAGTTTGCTAACAAACCCATTCTTTTGCACCAGATGGAAGCACTCGTGAGCGCCGGTTGTAAGCAGGTGGGTGACAACCCGGGGTTCCTTAAGCGTTTAAGTTACTTCTGTTATTTGAACCTATTTTAGGTGATACTCGCAGTTTCTTATCGAGCAGAACAAATGGAAGCTGAATTGAAAACGGAAGCTGATAAACTTGGTGTTGACTTGGTTTTCTCTCACGAAGTAGAACCCTTGGGTACTGCCGGCCCTTTAGCACTGGCTAAACTCATACTTGCATCCAGCCAAGACCCATTTTATGTTCTTAATTCCGACGTCATCTGCGACTTTCCATTTAAGCAGCTTGAAGAATTCCATCGAAATCACGGTAAAGAAGGCACTATTGTGGTTACTAAAGTAGAAGAACCTTCCAAATATGGCGTGGTTTTATATGATGATCATGGGTGCATTAAAAGCTTCATAGAGAAACCCCAAGAGTTCGTCAGTAATAAAATTAATGCCGGTATATATATATTCAATCCTTCGGTACTAGACCGTATAGAACTCAAGCCCACATCGATAGAAAAGGAAATATTTCCAAAAATGGCTTTTGAAGGTCAATTATTTGCAATGGAACTGTCGGGATTTTGGATGGATATCGGTCAGCCGAAAGATTTTCTGACGGGTAAGGATTCTATAACTCTCATTTAATTAGTCATTCGTGTTATTTCTACGCTTTCGAGAATCAAGAACAGCCTTTTTAAAAGTGAATTGGGAATATTTCAGGTGTACAATTTTTTATTTAGATTTTCCCTAATTTCAGGCATGTGCCTCTATCTTACGTCATTGCGCCAGAAGCAGTCATCGAAACTTTACACTGGATCAGGCGTAGTTGGAAATGTCATTGTAGATCCTACAGCAAAAATTGGCAATGGTTGCCGCATAGGACCAAATGTCATCATTGGGCCGGACGTTATAATTGAAGACGGTGTTTGCATTAAACGTTCGACTATATTGAAAGGAGCTACAGTAAAATCACATTCGTGGCTTGATTCATGTATTATAGGTTGGCGATCCATTGTAGGTCGTTGGGTACGTCTTGAAGGTATTACCGTACTCGGCGAAGATGTTATTGTTAAAGATGAAATCTATATCAATGGTGGACAAGTGTTACCGCATAAAAACATTGCTGCCAGTGTTCCAGAGCCACAAATTATTATGTGAAGAAAAACGAGAAGATGACGGTCATGGATAATATTGAAATTGCCAATCCAAAATTGAGTAAGGGAAACCTTATTGACTTATCGCACCTTTAGATGGTCAACATACGTGATAATTTTAATAACTTTTTTATAAAAAATTTGTCAATCTTATCGTCATTAATGCAATATTTACCGAGGGCGGAGTGTGAACCGACATTCCTCTACCTAATTTTAGGATTTATATTAACATTCACAATTTTAATTTTGGAGCGAACTGTGTTAATATTAATCAAAATATATTTTATAAGAACTTTTGATTAGCTTAAGCTATTACTATCGCACAGATTCGTTTTATATTGATATGTATGTATTGCCAATTTTTACATATTCATAAATAAATTTATTTTGTATTTCGCAGTGATCTATAATTAATATTAAAAGTAAATATAATAATGAAAATTGAAAATTTTAAATCGTAATATCTCGTAATATGAATAACAGTTTCGTACTTATTTTTGTGTGGACGTTGATCGCATCTTTTTTGGGGTCGGTAGTGACCAAGAAATTCCTGCAGTATTAAGAACATGTAAAACCACAAGTAATTTTTTCTTTCTTCTATACCTAAGTGGTTGGTAAGCGTATCCTAGCAACAGCAACTAGTTTTACCAACCTGCTTTCAGAGTGTCGATTAACCATAACAAAAATTTTGAATAATTTCAAAAATAAATAAAATGGCCTCAAAAGCCGACAAAACATTTTGGCAAAATAAGGAAATACGTTTCGATTTATCCAATTTGTAAGCTATTTAAAAATACAATTGGTTATATTTACGCCGGAATTATTTTAATATTAAGTAGATTTTGTAATTTTCATCAATCTTCTATAAAAGGCAGAATAAATTACGTAATGGTGAAATGGTGCTCCATTCAATTCATCATATTGAGGATACAAAAGGAAATCCAAAAGATAATGGTCGTTTATTGGCTACAAATTTAAGAATCATTTGGTATTCATTATCTCATAAAAGATTTAATTTGTGTATGTAAGATTTTAAATATTTGTTAACTTTAATAAAATTACCGTTGAACAGCTATCGGATATGATTGTGTAACAAATCTTAGCCATAGAGAGATCTACTCAAATATCCGAGGCACATCCCAGGCATTGATGGTTTTGGCTTTTAATGGCAAAACACCTTTCGAGTTCCTTTTCACAGATGTATCTTGTGAAACCGCCCGAAAGCACACCCTCATATTTAGTGCCGTCGAAGATATATATCAGTAAGTAGTCGATGAAATATTATTGACTGGAAGCTTTGCCAGCAGTTTGTTCACTTTTTTCCTATAGATTGTATCGGCGTACTTATTTGTATCGAGAACTGAAATTACGCGGTGCAATCATACAATCGGGTCGACTAATTCTTATGCCCCAAGAGCAAGTTTATAGCAATATACAAGGTGTTTGGAATCTTTCAAGTGATCAAGGGAACCTAGGCGTATTGGTTGTAACGAATATACGTTTGGTGTGGTTTGCTGATTCGAACGAAATATTTAATATAAGCTTACCTTACTTGCAAATATCTAACGTACGCAATCATAGCATATATCTATGCGTATCCGAGAATTTGATTGTCTTTTCTTGTTATTTAATAATAGATTCGTATACGTGAATCGAAGTATGGACCGGCTCTGGTAGTACAAACCAGTAGTACGAGTGGTGCATACATTCTAGGTTTTCGTGTTGATCCCAGTGAGCGTCTTAATGAGATCTATAAAGAATTAAATTCACTCTGGGCAACATTTACTGAGAACCCGAATTTTGGCATTACCTGTATATCAAATACCTTAGCTCGAACCGGAGAACAACAACATCAACAACAGCATGACGATTTCCACTCAGATGACATTGAAGAAGTCGATGAAAAACAAGAACGTGAAATCAATTCCAAATTGAATGTGTATATAGCGTCTGGCAGTAGTAATATTGATCCCGATAAGCGCGAACCTATTTATTGTAAGGAACTGGGTTTCGCTATGGAGCGCATTAGAGACGGTTATAAGCTTCAAGATTTATGGGATGTTATACCAACGGAAATTTATAAAGATACTGATGAATAGTTTCTTTTATAATACCGTTTTGATTTAGAATTAACCGACAATTTTTATGTACGAATATTTCTAATAAAATGAGTAAAATAAAATTGGTTTCTAAAAAAAGTGTGAGGAAATTTGAGAACTATTCGTTTAGCGAAATGCATTTAATTCGCGATTATTTGCTCATTGGTGAGTCGCGAAATAGTTCGGGTGTTTGGCATCACGTTTTACTAATAGTATATCACAAAAAATTATTTTTATATTTTATTTAATTATGACTTTATACATAATAACCCCACATTTTATTATTATTTTAAATTTTCTTAATATATGCCTTTCTTAAAACTATATAGTATTTAAGTAGGTGTGCTTACATATTGCTACTGCACACAGAGGAGTATTCAGTGCTTTCTTTAAACATTTTCTTAAGTTTAGAGCTTGAATTTCTTCTTAACCTGATCCACATTGGTTTTTAAGTTTCGATTAATAACTAATAAAGATTTTTTATGATTTTGCTACTTTCCTAAAATAGTGATTAACTTAACCTAGTGTTAATTAGTTATTTATGATAAAATTAATATAGCTAATTATTAATCGTAACAGCAGCTATATATTTCAATTGTAAGCTTTAAATAGTTGTTATCACAACACTCACTGTTTGCAAAAATCTATTATTTAAATTGTTACCTTCGATTATTCGCAGGATAATTTACAAATAAAAATCGATTCATTGATTGTGACTACTCTGAATAGCGGAAAGGATTTACTTAACTATTAAAAATATTAGTCTAGCCATCAGTGCTCTTAATTAGGAATTATACCTCTTGCTCTTCTGAATTTATAGCAGTTTTCGATACGTTTCGTTTCGCTTCTGTTTTTTATAAAACAATTATGTTTTTACATAATTTCTTATATACTTAAGATCAATATAATACTTTTGTATTTCGTGTGATAGGCAATTATTTTGAAATTTATATTCCCATTAAAATTATTTTCTTGTATATTAAGCGCCTTTCAATCTATTGGATAGTTTTAAAAGTATGGTTGTAAAATTATGTGAGAATAATATGAAACGATGAACATTTTTTGAAAGATGTCGACAGTTCTCCGATAAGACCATTGTCTTGTCTATCATAATATGAAATTGTAATAATTCTTCCCGGACACCGTAGTATGAATACATATCTGTCTGTCTAAAATAAAATATTTGAGGAGGCGTTGCATAAAAATATAGGATGGATATGAACGTAATTTAAAACAATTGCAAACACTTCTATTTGCATTTAACAAAGTCATGCATAACTTTGTACAGTGTTTTATAAGATTTATCACAAATTCGGAAAATTTATTTTAAATCGATCCAATTTGTGAGTATGACAACTTTCCAATCCATGATTCTAACAAATGTAGGATCTAATAGGAAATAAGGTAATATTTCAATAAAGAGCAAATGAATTTTGTTCACAAACTTTTATGCGAGTACAATAAACTAAATAAAACACTTATTCGATGTTTTAGAGAAAATTATTATTTTGGAATTCATAAATAAGAGTGAGTATTTTTATTATTCCGTCATTGTTGTAAATTAACTTAGTTTTCCGCTATTGCGTAAAGTTAAACGTTTGACTTCCGTAAAAATAAACAAATAATAATAGATAATAATAATAATAGTATTTTAAATTAATTACTTTTCAAAGCTTAATTACTTAAATTAATTATTCTCAATTAAATTTATAATACGGTTTTTTATGATTTGTGCATTAGAATGTTTTAGAACTTCGTCCTCATTTAATAAATCCTTTTTCCTCCAAATGGTAACTGTCTATTTAAACAAAAATCCATCCAATAATAAAACAATTCTCTCAAATCAGTAGCGTTGTTATACACGCCTTTTTAGATTCACTATACAAATATATTTCTAATTATAAAAATGGTATAAATAATTTAATATATATATAGTATGTATAAATTAATATATTATATATATATATATATATATATATATATATATATATATATATATATATATATATATATATATATATATATATATATATATATATATATATATATATATATATATATATATATATATATATATATATATATATATATATATATATATATATATATATATATATATATATATATATATATATATATATATATATATATATATATATATATATATATATATATATATATATATATATATATATATATATATATATATATATATATATATATATATATATATATATATATATATATATATATATATATATATATATATATATATATATATATATATATATATATATATATATATATATATATATATATATATATATATATATATATATATATATATATATATATATATATATATATATATATATATATATATATATATATATATATATATATATATATATATATATATATATATATATATATATATATATATATATATATATATATATATATATATATATATATATATATATATATATATATATATATATATATATATATATATATATATATATATATATATATATATATATATATATATATATATATATATATATATATATATATATATATATATATATATATATATATATATATATATATATATATATATATATATATATATATATATATATATATATATATATATATATATATATATATATATATATATATATATATATATATATATATATATATATATATATATATATATATATATATATATATATATATATAAGTTCTCTGGGGGGAATATATATATATATATATATATATATATATATATATATATATATATATATATATATATATATATATATATATATATATATATATATATATATATATATATATATATATATATATATATATATATATATATATATATATATATATATATATATATATATATATATATATATATATATATATATATATATATATATATATATATATATATATATATATATATATATATATATATATATATATATATATATATATATATATATATATATATATATATATATATATATATATATATATATATATATATATATATATATATATATATATATATATATATATATATATATATATATATATATATATATATATATATATATATATATATATATATATATATATATATATATATATATATATATATATATATATATATATATATATATATATATATATATATTCCCCCCAGAGAACTTAAATCTAGACACAAAATCCTTAAAAGAAAAGTACCAGATAAAAAAATTAATAGTTAAAGATTAAAAAATTAGAAAACTTAATATCTCGCATCGCAAGATATAAGTGTTTGATAATTAATGATTTGTTCAGATATTGACAATTTAGATTCATTAGAATTTTAGAAGACAACTGAATTGTAAAACTCTTTTGCCACGATGCGTTTCACGTGCAAATTTGTCTTGTGAATATTATGCGGACAACAATTTCAATAATCTTCAATTGCTCGTGACTAACATCAGAAAATAATTTTAAATTAATTTCGATTCTAGTATTTGCTTCAGGCGTGATCGTGTTAGGGGTGGTGTAAAAACTACTGAGGACCGTGATGTAGTTTCTCGTTTTTGTTTTGGACGCTTGATTTTACGCTCATTCGAATTGTTGTGACTAGTTACCAACTTGAAATTTTTACCGGTGTTGCTTCCTTTCGATAACCTGGTACTTTTTCGCGTTGGCGGTTGCCCGTGATCCAATTGTGTGTCCATCTTGTCTGCATTGTCTTCATATGGTATTTTTGTAGGTTTACGCTTCAACTCTCGTCGTGATTTTGCAGTCTGGTTTCCACCTTGTTTACCATCATCATTATTACTCCTTCTCCCTTTAGGATTATTAATTCTACCACAGCTATTATTATTTGATTTATTGTTATCGTTTGTTTTGGCTTTAATTTTTTCGTTTGCATTTACGTTCGCTGCTTTTACAGATGTTTTAGTGGCTCTCTTACCAGACATCAACATTTCAGAGGTATTATTACTGGAACGTGAAACATTGGCGTTGTTTTTGGTACGTTTGCTACTCCTGATTTTAATAATTTCCGCCTGTTTGGTCATATACGATTTATACGCACGCGACATTGCGCTTTGTTGTTTGGGTCGTAGCAATTCATTTGCCAACATTTTGGTATCAGTGGATTTTCTAAATAGAGCATCCGCTTTCGGTTGCTTTCGACCCCTACGCGGTTTTTTTGTGGTTTTAGCATTTTTGGTTATATGTGAATTAAATAAGCTGATATTAGATGCCATACTCTCTGTATTGGTGGCTGTTTTCATTTTGGCTACCAGGCAAACAAATGCAGATTTCCGTTCTGGCGTCGTGAAGATTGTAGTTAACAATGTTGAGCTGAAAAGATAATTTTAAATCGGATAGACGGCACTTATTTCACCAAACTTTACATTGGTAATGCTCACGGAAGTTAGATATTTCAAAACTTAAATAAATCACAAGAAAAAATCTCGACTAACGTTCTTAAAATATTTCAAAATATAACTCAATGATTTCTTAGATGAGATTTACGAGCTTTTAAAAATGGAAAGAGGAGTCGCAGTGGTTTCCCTCTGAGACAGTGAGGACTATTTATAAAGCTTTAAAGATAATTTAAGTACTCAAAATCCATGTAACGGAACCAGAGAAATTCGATTTCGAAATGGGACTTTGTTTTCACATGCAAAAAATACACACAAAGATGATTTTCGTTTTGAGCGGCGCTTCGCGAGAATGTCCAATACTTACTACCCCATTCTCGGTTCCATCACTTTCACAATAAACGAAAAATTTGATCAAACTGACAAAAATAAAAAAAATTGCTATTGCAATTATTAATCTTTTTTAGCTCTTGAGAAGTTTCGACTAAATTAAAACTTAGTTAGAACGAAATCAATATCGTTAAATATAATATATTTAATTTGCAGCTCACTTTGGCTTTGGTCGAAATTGCAAATGGCTTTCTGTTCCCACAATGGTTTCATCCGCTCCTGCACTTGCTGTAGGATTTAGATGAACTTTCTTCGCCAAGCATGCTTTGGGCATCTTTAGAGTGGCGCCGCCACGTGATTTGCTATTGCTATGAATGATCAGAAAATTTATTAAAATTTTAGAAAATAAATTAAAGTCCTTATTACTTCTTCCAAGGCGTCGTTGGAGCGGTGCGAATAGGCATGAAATGGCACATTTCTGTTTGCAAACTGTCGGTGCTGTTAGCATTCAACCGTTCTGCTGGGAAACGATGAGTGGCTGTAGGCGGGACGGTATACAGATTAAAATTCAGAACAGAACTGAGATGTGTGGGAATCTTCGCTATGAAAGTCTTCTGTACTGTTTCTTTAAGAAATTCAGTGCCACGATTTAGGCGCACTGACAAGCTTTTCATCAGCGTGCTGGAAGTGCCAGTCGTGTCTGTGATCCCGAAACCAGTGCCAACGCTATTCCTTACGCCACTACTGTTAGCATTTGTGGTTCTATCAGTGGCAGTGGTGGTGTTGCTTCCAAGATTATGAGAGGCGACAATGTTATGCTTTAGCGAAATGGTGGTCGCGGTAATATTTTTCACAGTGGGAGGCGGTAATTTCATACCACCGCCACAATTGTTTGCCAGGACATTGCGAATATTTTTGTTACCCACATTGCTGATGACATTTTTTATGCTTTTGCTATTACTCGAGTTGCTATTGGTAGCAACCACATTACTGCACGGGTGACATGCTTTCTTGGAGTGCAAAGCATAGGATGTAGTTTGGTTAGGATTAGCTACCAGCATTATACAGCTTGGATTGAAGTCAGTTAGAAAATTCTAACAAGGAACATATCCAAACAAAATTGTTGATGAAACTGTGGAACGAACAGGAATTTATTAAGGTTAAAAAGTGTTTTTATGTGAAATTGTTAGGAAGTAGATGGCAAGAAAATTAGCTTTTAGTCCGAGTTTTCATATTATTGTATTTGTTAATCTAACCTGTCAATACCATTGTACCTGATCTTTTATCTAATCCTTCCACTTCTTTTGCCTAATCCTTCCACTTATTTATATGCAATTCTTTATATACCCTTTAATACATCCACTTATTTTTATTTACAGACACTATTAATTCATGTATTATAAGGACTCTGTTCGTTATCCCTATAAGTTTACTTCTCTTTTGTGGTCTTTTTATTTTCAAAAGACTAGTGTGAGGTCCATTACTAGTTTTGCCGACTTGTTCCACAAACGTTTACTGCAGACGTCAAATATTGGATTCTATTCTAATTTGACATTGTGAACGACAGTACATCAGCTGAATATCGGAATTGTATTTAACTGATTAAATTACAGGCTGATTCTGGTACCATTACAAAATCGTCACATATCACACCAGAGACAATTATCACAATAGAGACGATTTGGCATTCTGAACACCTTAAAGAAGCTCTTTCCGTTTCAAGTGCGACAAAGGTCGTGATGGTTGCGAGAGCAGGTCACAACAGTATATGAAAGCCAATTTTTCCCACTTGCGTCCTGTATCAATTGCACGTAGAAGTTGTAGTTGTAGTTGCTTTCGGGTAGTCATCTCATATTTTGGTCACCTATAATACACATATGTAATCAAAAATTTACTTTAATTTAATCGCATTTTATTATTATGCATTCGTGTGAATATTCAGGGTTGAATTCTTGTCGTTATTGATAATATAAAAATCTAAGATTCATAAAAAGATAAAACTTTTTTATGCACAAACGATCGAGAAAATGCATAAATCTTATTGCTAGTATTGCTATTACTTTTAAACAGTTCTTATCGAAATGTTTTAGAAATCAACACTTTTAAAACAAATTAATTAACAAAACAGAAATAATGCAACCCTGCTAAACTAAATTTTGACATACGAGAATTTTGATTTCAAAAGAATATTTTTCTAGCGACATTTACGCTAGAATACCGAAAATCACAATAATCGTCTCGATGTGTGATGCTCACAAATTTTTGTGACGATGCGACAGCTGTCATTCTATTCACTGAAGTTGTCATTATAGCTTGAACAGATAGAAATGCAGCTTTCTACCGACAGAAAGCAGCATTTCATTATTGAACGGATAAACTTATCGGGAAAATGTCAAAATGCTATGCAAAATGTAAACCAGAAGTTTGTGTAAGAATATTCCGTTCATACAGTTCAAATAAGAAACAAAAACAAAATAAGAAGAACAAGGGTGTAAATTTTCACACTATTACCTGACAGAAAGCAGGATTTACTGTTCGGCAGCATTTATTTTTTCTCGCTTTCTTATAAGAGCCAATGCAAAATTGACATTATTGCTGGCGACGGCAGAAAGCAACATTTCTATGTGTTCAAGCTAGTATTCTTACATAAACTTCTTGTTTACATTTTGCAACGCATTTTGACATTTACTGCCTGCTGCCCCATAATTTTATGTGTTCAATAATGAAATGATTCAATAATGAAATGAACATGTGTTCAATAATGAAATTAGTGAAAATCCTCAGAATTCTCATCCATTTTCATCAAACCCTTGACGCTTAAAATCCAAATCACCCTCTACTCAAAGCCCATGTTTTAAGTACTGTTGACGCGTGTACGCGTTTCCTAAGAAATAAGTACTAAATTCCAATTGCATTTGTACCATTCTGTAATGCCGCACTCACACAGGGGACATTTGTCTCGGGACTCGTCAAATTTGTTGTTGCTTTACCAGCAAAACGAAGAAATGAACTGTGGACTACGAATGAATGAATTTGTCCCTTGTGCGACACTTGTGTCCCTTGATATTTACTGGGGACACCAAACAATGGGTTGTCGTATCGATAAAACAGAATATTACGACTGTAACCAAGCATGCATTTGTATTGTATTTACAAAAGAGTATTATGAATTTGCGGATGGTTTGTTCGATTGAGGTCTTTGCTAGGACTACAAAACGTAAATTATATTATTTTTGCTAGAATTTTTTGACAAAATCTTATTTTATATATTAGAACCATGCATTCACCTATATTGTTTCACAAATGTCTATGCCTTGTGCATTAGAATACTATGTTTACAAATATTTGCACTTTAAGTGCACATTTTTAGGAAAGGAATCCAACAGTCCATCAAACTCTAAGAAAACCTTAACATTAAACAATATAAAACTAAAAATTAAAAAATAGCTAATTAAAATTAAACTAAAACTAAAGAACTAATAACTTAAAATAATAACAAAAATTTAAAAACAATTATGAATGTTGTCGATAACTTGGTTTGGTATTCCAAGCTTTAGTAGGATTCTCCGGTGACCAAATATCGCAAAGTTACGGCTAGCTGATCATCCGGTGACACAGTTTTCACATATGCGTTTTAGCCTTCTGCAAATCGGTTTGGATAAAATTTAGAAATTTAGCAAACTTCTCTGACATTCGCAAATAATTCTGGTACAAATATTTATTGCACACTTGGACGCTATTTGTCAGAACTTCGAAGGCTCCATTTGAGTTTTTTCTTTTCGCCAGTTTCTGATCCATCAGCTTCTCCGACGAGTTCTACTAACCTCTTCCAATTGTTCTACACTATTTAAAATTGATTTTATTATGTTTGCATCTTCATCCTGAATGGTGTATAATGCATCCACAAAATCGATCGCCATAAAAAATAACGCAATTTTAATTTGTTCAAGATTTTCCATAGTCAACTTAGCGCGCACCACAAAATGAAATGAAATCAAATAATATTCGAAAGAAGTCAAAACGGTGTCATTTAGCAAAAGAGTATTTAAAGGTAACAGAATGTAGTAATGAGTCTTATTGAAAAATCATCGTATACAGGATACACCCTGTCCAATCTGTCCTCTGAGTGGAGTGGTATCGAGGACAAACAAAAGAATAGTCTCATGTCTCGAGACAAATGTCTCCTGTGTGAGTGCGGCATATGCGATATGTATGATGTTTTCTCATGTGTTTCAAATTATGAGCCGCCAAACGATTACATCATCATAATTTCAAAAATAACAGTTGCCTGGCACGCACAAATATTTTAAATTAAATTCAGAATTCCTCTAACTGGAAATTTCATTGAATATGATTTTATTTTGAAATAAGCGTATTATGTCGTCGACACAACTAATTACTGAACAATATTTAGTTAAATATACCTCTTAGTAATATTAAGTAATATCCTGTTGTTCTATTTGCGTAGGTGTAATATTAATTTACACTGACAATTACTTATAATTATTTGAAGCAATTTGATACTTATTTCAGGATTAAAAAAATATGTTTTCAAGTATAATTTTTATTGCCAAAGAAATATTT
>OZ016501.1:55293639-55417144 GCA_963966595.1 Physocephala rufipes
AGTTAAACTTAACCTTTTCCTTTCGCTTTACTTCCAAAAGCGACTGTTAAATTTTGGAGAAGGTTATGCGCCCACCATTATTTGTTATGATAATATCAACCATAGATGGCGCATGCTGTGCTCGAAATTGGCCAAAGGATTCCCTGTCGTTTGAACTATGACGCGATATGTCATCATATTTCGCTTGCATTTCTATCTGACTATATTACTGCATTTTTGTCTGGTAATACTCATCCTTTTAAGCATTGCATTCTTAACAATATTGGGAAATACAGGGGCAGTTTATTGGCGAATTTCTCGCAGTTGAATTGGTTGTTTGGTTTGTTTATTTTGTTGTTGATTTTGCATCGACTTCTATGCAAACTGTCAATTTTTTTGCATTCTACTTGGAAGCATTGTGTCAAAAATTTTATAAATTTTCAATAGTTTATTTTTCAGATCATTATCATAACTATCATCACCATCATCATCATTATTA
Source organism: Physocephala rufipes (assembly GCA_963966595.1). Taxonomy (NCBI): domain Eukaryota; kingdom Metazoa; phylum Arthropoda; class Insecta; order Diptera; family Conopidae; genus Physocephala; species Physocephala rufipes. The sequence goes on from OZ016501.1 coordinate 55,294,118, forward strand.
TCTAAGACTATGCATGCCATGGTACAAAGTAACTAACATCAGTTCACAAGTTCCATCCGATAGTTCTTCATTATTTCGGTGCTATGAGCATTCGGTGAACTGTGGACTGTTGTCCATGACTATGTCTACCTGTTTTTTGTATCTTCCTAAAGCTTACGGTGAGATGAGACGGTGAGAAGTTCGATTGATAGTTGTTCTGTTGTTCGTAAATGCATTCATTCCTTTTCTACTAAACGTTTGTGGTGCAGCAGGCGCCCCGAGGTGTTCGAATCCTCCTTTTTTGCTGCTGCTTCTGGCGATGCAGTGGCTGATACTGCTAGTATGATTTTGATTCGTGGCTACCGCATATAAATTTCTTATTAAGGTGATGCAATGCAGGGTGCTATATATGTGGAGAGTTTGATATAACTGCTATTTTCTAATTTTTCTATTCCAAAATACGTTTGACAGATATAGTTGAAAGTTTGATAAGTGGAAAGCTATAAATATCGAAATAGGATAGTGTAGTATATATACTAGTAATATGCATTATTCAGTGTTTCTTCAGTGTTCATTTAGTATTTTTTTCATTGATTTTAGAAAGATCATTATCATTTTATCGTTATAAAAGATTATAATAATGATTATTATTGAATACTATCACTCATTATCCCGGTCACTTCTTGAAGTGATTAGACTTACTGGCGATCATTATCTGTGAACCACGGTGCTAATAATGACCAATATTTGGTAGTAAAACCGAATAAGTTTCACTAATTATCATTCCCTACAACAAATGATCTTATCTACCAATACCTTTTATTTGTTATAATGTCATTTTGCAAATGCAAACAAATAACGAATTTTTGTTGTTGTTCGCCAGCAAAATGGAAAGCGAGCAAAGAACAAAACGGATGTAATGGACAAATCTTATATTTGTAGTACAAAGACGTAATATTCACACTATAAATTATTAATTACGACCAATGTAAATATCGTTATTTAAAAAAAAATTATTATCTAAAATTCGTATCTTAATTCTTTTATGAATTACCCTGTGAATCATTCAACGATCGCAGAAAGCAGCTTGATTCTCTTTGATTTTCTTTTGTATGCTCTGATGTGATGAATGTTCGATCCTTAATTGAATTTCTTTTGTTGGCAAAGGATGTTTATACGTAAAAGTTGTATATAAGTTAATTTTAAGAAATTAATTTTAAGAAATTTGACGAAAAAATAAGTAATCTTATAAATTTTTTTTGTAATTTCGTTTACGTTTCGTAATATTTGGAACATTCATTATCAAATATTAAAAAGGTGTTTCTGAAGAACTCGCATATTTATTTGAAAAGGGAAAATGGATAAAATAAAATGGGTTAGGGTTAGGATGCATAACAGTTGAAGGCTCAAAGAGAACTACACAAATAATTTTAAAATTTGATTAATCTTTTTAATGATGGTTTGGGGAAACAAAGAAACACTCACATCAGAAGAGATCATGGAGAAAATCCACCTGAAAATAATTTTCAAATAATTCCTGCTTTGAAAGTAATGCAATGAGGTGGATAATAAGCTTCCTCTTAATTTGAAGGGTCATTTCGTTCTTCAAATGTTACAATATCTTATATTTATATATATTTTTACATAATTAGAAACAATATTTTGATATCTATTGGGTTTGTAATGAAAATTTCATTAGTTTTCCATAATTTTTTTATTTTGAATTGAAATATATTCTGTTTTTCTATAAATACTGCTAATGTCGGATCTACCAATACAGAATTTGTCCATGTATATATTCGTGTATGTATTGATTAAATTTTGAAAAAATAATTAAACAAAATTCTTAATGAACGCAACTATTACTCATGGTAATTGTGATTCAACAGACCGAGCGATCTACCAAAATCGTATGATTAATAAATGATTTTCTAATTGATAGCATTTTCTTTTCTATACGAGAAGCCTCTTGTGAATTTGATCGATTCCTGCTGATTTTCAACATTAAAAATAATACAATAATAATAATAATTATAACAATAGTGCCGTACAAATGAAACATTTGAAATTATAGAAAACAGCAAAAACTAAAGATGAATAATAAAAGCAACGCTAAGGAAATTGGAATGGATAATAACGAGACAAGGCTCAGAAGAGAAGAAAGAATAAAAAACAATGAAAAAATAGCAACAAAAAAGCATTGTATAATATAATAATTATAATGAAAAGAAATAAGGAAAGTTTTCAAATTAAGTGAAAAAATTCATACAAATGATGCGGATACATTGATTGATACATCGAGATATACTCAATAGTACGATACGTTCATATCAAAGGATGAGATAATGTACATGTGAGGTCAAAAACTAATGGATTTCTTCACTCAACGGAACAAAAATCAAGAAGAAACTGCAGTACGGGAGAAGGATCATTGATTATGAAGAGGGGTAGAAAAGAAAGTGACGCAAATTGGAGAGAACATTGAAATGTGGAGTAGTATTAGAGTTATCGATCATGCAATGCTATTAAACTTTATACAACCGTCCACCAACAGCAACAACAAAAAGGCGAAGATAAAATAAAAAATGATTCCACATTTTCAAATGTTTCATACTTAAACAAATTTCAGGCGCTCAGTTATTCAATTCATATGTTGTTTCCTTTCATTCAACCAAAACGGCGTTCAATATTTCATTTTTTAATTAAAGTTCTTTTGTCGTCAATTTCACAGGTGACTGAGAAGTAGAAAGACAAATATAAATAGAGAGACGATGATCGCATAAGAGTGAAAGAAAACGAGATAGGCCGTGTAGTTTATAACAAATTACCACCAAATTGTTATTGGCGTGCTTTTTTGTTTCTGCCTGCATGGGTGTGTGTGTGATATTCATCCTGTTTCGATCCGCTATAACGAATACTAACACTTTATTTTCTTTTATAAAATTTTGTAATCGAAATCAATAAATCATTTCCTCACATTTGCAAGGCTTTTGTTTTTTTGTATTTATGTATTGTTTAATATAATTAATTTTTTGTGGGAATTGTGAGACTGTTGTTGGTGTTGTCCGTTGTAAAATGTAATAATTGATTTAGCAGTAATTTTTTTTATTTCATTTAAGAAATTTTCTTTTGCTATTCTTCAACGGAATACAATATGTTGTAGTGATACGTTTATTAAATAATTTATTATATCATTGCGATCTACGCTTAATCTCTTATAGTTGGCCATCATAAATTATTGATCCATAAATGAATCGTGAACAAATAGTGAACAATCGTTGTGACTATATGTTCCGTTTATGATTGTACCTTTACCCTAAATTACTCTTTACCCTAAATTGTAAGTTTAATTTACAATTTTCCACAAGCACTTCCACAGACATGACTTCGATTTAAATTATAACGTTTTTGTTAGCTTTGTTAGTAAATTAATAGGTTGCTTGTGGGAAAAAGAGTAATAAGTTGTCATAAACAAAAGTCTTTTGAAGTTAATCTTCACGCATTTAGTATCTGAAATCTGGTTAAATATTACACATCCATATAAACTCTATTATACATAGCAGTCCATGCATTTCCATGAATTAATATATTTCAATCAAAAACGTTTTAGCTACTTCTAACCACAACAATTAAGACAGAAGTTATGTTGGTTTGCTGATTAAATTAATCCATACATATTACGTTACAGCAAAAACAAAAAGTAACAAACAAGCAAGCATTGATCTATCACTGCTAGAAAACAGATATCAGCTAATTATGAATAAAATGGAAGCTCATTTAATCTACTTGAAATATTTACAAACTTATTCTACCCGAATCCACATGAAACAGTTCTAATAAATTGCGAGTCCTATTAATTCTGCGGTCAAGAATGTTCACTGCCAGTGACGCGTCTTTGTATGTGATTGATAGATATGTTAGATAATAATAACAACAACAATCGCAATAATAACAGAATTTATTAATTGTCATTTTGCAACTGACATGTTTTAATCATAATATTAAGATTATTTTGTAATAGATCCTGTGCTAAATGAAATGCAGCAATGCAGCTATTGCTTTACAGAAATAAAGCGAATTCTCGTAATCTTAATTCGTGGCTTAAGTATTTTAATTTGACATCTGAAACTGTTTCTCTATCGGTAATAATTAGTAATTATGTAGGTCTAACTCTTAAAAGTCAACGATATTCAGCGAAATTTCCGCCTACATTAAAGGCATGACAACATAAATCAAAAGATGATTCAATTTGACTAACGTATTCTCATCCTCCATTCAGTGTGTAGTTTATTAATTGCTTAGATTAATTCTTCTTAATTAATTCATAAAATAATATTGAGGGATATCGATATCATTGAATTTTGAACAATTCTTAAAATGTGAATGAAATTTATTTGTGAGTATCGCTAACTGAAAATATGAGTCTGCCCTTGGAGCAGCTAGTTGTTATAAATCCTGTGCATTAAATTGAAATGTCAAAATATTCTCGTTCCGTCGACATCATGATGGCTTTTAGACATTAAATTCTGGTATCGGGCTACCGGAATCTAAAAACAAGCTTAACTATCTTGCAATATCAGTTAAACAAGAAGAAGACATGCTGATCGCAGACATGATCCGGCAATCAGTTGCCGTATGAGCGCACGCTCTACTTAAGAGGTACTTCTCTGGCATTTCACGTACCGCCAAAAGAAATTCGCTTCTGTTTCAGCCAATGGACCGAGCGATCAACGGAAATTGACGTTGTTTGACGTTGCACATGGCTGCGTTGGTTATGACCGCAAAATCTATTTATTTAGTTGAAGGCGCATGCGCATGCGCACATTTACGCCTAGACTCTTGCTGCTTGTGCCTCAATGCCGTGGTTCCGTGATGATATCGTAGTGGTACCTCACGGGGGTTGTGAGCTCACTCTGGTTAAGTCGCCTTACAATTTGTCTGAGATGGTTGATCTTTCGAGTATTGATTTTTAAAAATTTTGTTTTAAGCAATATGAAGTGCACGACAAACGATTAACATTTCGGGAGCAGCAGTCGCAGCAAGAACAATGCTTTTTACATCTCATCAAAATGGCGCTAGTCGATATTTGAAGCATACGAAGTCATATCTCGGTTAGTGCCAACACCCCCTTTGTACCAAGTAACGCCTCCCTCGCGACCCAACTTCTCTTATGCTGCGCAATTGCTTGAATTTCTTTGGCTTGATTTTGGCATCCGACATTCTTGTTCCAGACCGCCTGTTTTTAAGTTGTCGTCGTTGTGAGAAGCTGTGATTCGTGCTTTCTGCGCAGCGGCTCTGTTGGATACCACCTTGACGAGTGGAACGCGCATTGTTGTGCCCTCCCATTGCGGCACCTCAGCACGCGCGCGCGCCTTTTCCACAACGCATCTTGCCGGATCGGGTTGTTGCTGTGAATTCAACAGCTTGCGTTTTCCAACCACAAGCACACGCGAATTGTGGAACACCGGCCGAAAAACCTCAATCGAGAACAGCGTTTCCACCACCACAAACCACTAATGGGTTAAGGTCGTCATCAACGTGAACGCTGTTGTGGTAATGCACACATCGTCATTATTTTTCATTCAAAATTGAACTTGGGCCGCTTTTTTTAATATTAAATGATATTTAATCTAAATCGTGAATAGGTTTTGCAACGTGTGAATCTGTCACTCCTTCGTCACTTCAGTCAACTGCCTTTAATGGTTTTCATCATTAAAGTTATTAACATCATCAACACCGTAGCAATCGTCATCATATTTGTCGTCATCATCATTGTCGCTCATTAACACTTTTTTTTCATATTAATTGCTCAATTGCGGCGAATGCAGAAGGCGTGCAGCAAGAAGCCACGCTGTCGAATTGTCGGGCGATTTTATGTTGGTCACCGAGAGTCATATATCTTTGCGAACTTCTAGAACTGTAGTTGAATAGAGGTACGTATTTGGAAGCCAGTCACCGCTTTTAAGGATTTCGTCCATAAACGTATTATTTTTGCGAAATTAATTTTATCTCGTGCTGTGCCTACATGCTCTGCTGGCTTGTTTGCATTCAGTCAGCACGAATAGCAGATGAATAATTATTTCCCGTTTTTCTTTAAAGTTAATTTCTAATTAAAAAAATATTGGCAGATATTTTAGGAATACTTTTTAATGAATTTCTATACCTTCGTAAAATAACTTAGAGAAGCAATAATTTTCTAATTGATTTTCAGCATTAATTTAACCAAAGAGGCAGTTTTTAATATTCCCGCTTTCTCTTTTCCTCCAATGAATTCTTTTTTCTTTAATTGCTTGTTTTTTATGAGTTTTGTCAATGGATTAATGCGTTTCGGTGAAGTGTTGTGTAAGTGAAGGACTGATAAAAGGGATTGATAAAAAAATAAATATTTTTGGAAGTTGTGAATATTTGATTAATTTGAGAGAAATAAAAAGAGCATAACTAGAAACTTCTTTTTAATATTTGATCGTAGTTAACACTTTCAAACTTATTCAAAATACAACAAAGCGACTTTAGATTCAGTTCACTTTCAAATTGTAAATATTTTAAAGAAAATTATTTCTAAAAGGTGTAAATATATTGAGACGTTATTGTTAATACACAAACTTCATAATCTCTCGTTCCATCCTCTTGCTTCCTTCATTCATTCATTATGCTTTATTGTAAATCAGATTCTCCGAAGTGTTCTCCTGTGTTGACCCCTCGCGACCCTTCATCCGTTTCGACCGATTGAGTACCGATTGAATATTTGTTTGGCTTGCTTTCTGATGTGCTTGTCATTTTAGCGTTTGACATTTCACAGTTTTCGCTCCCTTGGAGTGGATTATTCTGTTCGTCGTTCGTCCTGGCCGTTGCCAGGAAGTTTTGTGATTTAATCGTACGTCGCTAATTCAACCCTGGGGGTCCATTGCAACGTACCCATTCCGGTTTTTAGAAATTCAAATGCAGAGCTTATTATACGACGTTTTACAAAAAAGAAAAACTTTTGTTTTTGCCTTTTAAAATTGACAAAAGCGCAGTTTGTGTCCTTCCTGGTCTTGTGATTGCAGTAAATTTTGTGGTTTTTTTCATATTTTCTTGGTTCTTGTTTATTTTGAGTTCTGTGTTCTTTGGAGTACCCATTTTTTGTCACCACGTTATTGTCAAGTATTTGTTGCTTCTAAAACAATGAAATCCTCGACTTAAATGCTTATACTACAGTCAGTCTTTAGGAAATGAACTCGCGTTTTTGTTGGTTCGATTTCTTGCGTTGCTTCATTGGTTGGTTTATCACTTGGTTTGTTTCTCGTTGGGATCAATTCATTTACGGTTGATTTCATTGAACAAAATCGTCATCTCCGGTCGGAGTGAATCGGAACTTTGAATAGTTCGGCTTTTGTTCACTTTATTGAAAAGGGGCGTATCATATCACGCGGTTGTGTAGAGCAATTAGTTCAAAAGAAGAAATGTCAATTATATTGCGCAGTTTTTCTAATTTGTTATATCCTTTAAGAGCTATTTTTTACAGTCGCTCAAGACAAGTTAGTGTTCTCAACCTTTAATAGTTAGTCTAATATTGCGTATATATTACATTAGAAGAGTCAACAATAAATTAAAAAATGACGATTGTATTACTCGGGTGAAAAATATTTTGTAGACTAAACTTAACGGCCTAGAAAATCACCAAGCTTAAAATTGGCGTTACAACATTAGACAAGTATAAAATCATACGCTATAAATGAAAATGTAAGCAAAAACCCTTTTTCTTATTTACAATTGCAATTTCACTTAAAATTGCAAAATTCGACCATAAATTAATTTTTTAATAAGAGCTGCGAAACGTTTTAGGATAAGCTACCAGCGGCACATTAAAGAATTGCAACATTTCTTGCTGATTGAGTGAAATTGAATGCGCCCAACTTTAGTTAATAATATTGTCTACAGCTGGATTGGGACAGCTTAGTTCAAATGAATGATGTGAAACTCTCTTTGTGACTTTCAATGAAATGCCAATGAGAAAGACTTTTCGACAGAATCTCGTCGTTAAACTCTTTATCAAATTCTAGATAATAAAAATACACTTCCATAATATTTCATGATAATTAAATTAAGAAAAAATCACGTACTATTCTTCAAATTTCTACCAAACATTTTTCCTGCGTAGTGTGTATGGCTACGTGTATGTCTGTGCAAGGAATAAAAATGAGAAGACGGAACAGCTTAGTTCGAAGGTGATAGCATTGAAATACTCTTGAACATATGCGAAACTCTACTGTCAATAGTCACCGTTCAGGAAACGTGTCCCACATATTGCTATTTTTCAACTTTCAATAATTGTTGAAATTAGGCAAATAATTTCGTTTCCGCGAGGTTGTTTTGATCGCTTTTTGCAATTACAATTATTATTATTTTTCCGTTTGTGGCATGTGCGGTATCCTGCCGGAATTTGTTAGCTGCTTTTCATGTGGACGGCTTATGGGCACAAGGGAAACCGGAAATAAATTAGGATGAGATATTAAAATAAAGAATTATATTGCTGACTTCATGACATTCAACTGGGCAATTTTATTAGCCTTCGATCTCTTCGTCTCTCTCGTGGTCTCTTTCTTTATCTAATAAATAATAATAAAGATTTCTTATGGTTGTAGTAGTTTCAGAGATATTTTAAAAACATTCATATTTGTAAATTTGTAAATCAGTAAAATCCTGGGATTGGAAAACCGTGTAAAACCGAAATTACTACCCCATAATACTTGAACCCTTTTCTAGCTGTCAATGTAATTATGTCGTCTCATTAAGTTTGGATTAGTGCATCCTTTTTCTTTAAGTACTCTCCACCCACAGGGTGGACACAACCGTACCCATGAAATTCCATATTTCTCGTTGCTAGAAAGGCCATCTGTTAGTGTTTACATTCATTACAAATCGCTCCTCGGTTACTGCAAGGACCTTTTCGCCGACGTAATAACGTATTTCTTAAATCACAGCACGATGAGTCCCTTTCGTAATTTTGCACTTCTTTATTTAATCTTTATCATTGTCAAGGCATTGTTTGTCAAGTCATTTATTGTTCGTCATGATCATCGTTGTCATTATAATGCAATCATCCATAAGATTTTGTATTTGCGTTTATTAATGTAATTGATTAGCATAAAATAACACTTTTGAGAAAATGACACCGTTAATTCATAACTGATTTCGAATATTGTTTGTTAATTTGGCATTCATAATTGTAATATATTGTCAGTGCGTTCGAATGTATTTAATTTTGATAATTTACACAAAGTTCATACTGTTTTCTTGATTAGAAGCTGTGATGATGTTGTAGTTGTTAATGTAATATTGCTGTGGTTATTTATATGCTTGCTGGCGTCGTCGTCAAGTTTTGTTATTACGATTTTTGCTTCTTTTCATTATTTCGTTGCTTTCGTATGACTAACAGTACCACGCCTTCATAACCCAACTCCTCCGTTCATTCCCCTCTCTTTCTATCTACTCCTCTATCAATTTTTCTCACTTCGCAGCGGAATACTTAATAGTAACCTTTTAGCCTTCCGCCTTTTTCCTCCTTCTTTAATTATGAACTTTGTTTCAGCTTTCAACGCGCCTCGTTTGTAAAATAATTAAATTTTATACCGTTTTTTCAGTTACTGTTAAACACATTTTTAATTATTTTTTGTGTCTGTTTTTTCCGCGATAGTTTTTTTTTCTTTGCTTTCTTCTTGCTCATTAGTTGGTGATTTGGTGAGGGGCAGGCAGGTATCATACTGTGCATGATGTTTTCGAAAAGATTTTACAATAGAATACCGGTTTTTTGTTGGAATTATCTCAAACTGTTTTCCAAAATTTTAGGTCATTTAATGATATGAAGAAATGAGAGAGTAAAGGGACAGAATGTGAAAATGCCATAAACAAATTGTTTTATATTTCTAAATATAATTTATTATTTGCATTTGAAAAATATGAAAAGATTTAAAGGAAAGACATGTACGAAAGAAATATAATAACTGTTTGATAATTGTTTGATAATTACTATTCAAATTTTATATCATCTCGAAAATATATTTAATTTTACAACGGCGAAATTTTCTACGCATTATTATGCCAACTGGGCAGGAATTATATCCTATAATAACAAGATGCTATCATAGAACAGCGAGTACTTGTTGAACTCGAGAACTTAAACGATTCAGTACATCTTCATTTTCCTTTATTTTAATTAATTTCACTATCGTTTTTTTGTTGCTTAAAACTTGTAGTGTTTTAAATTTGATACTATCAAATTAATGTCGATATCGTTGATTAACGCCTTCTCCATTTTAAATTTATTTATAATTGGGATCATAAATATAAATTAATATAAAACATATTCTAATCATATAAACATAATAAGTAAAACACATATGTAATCATGATTGAATTCTAAAAAATTGAGTTTTCATCAATTTAATTATGGTAATCAAAATAATCATTGGCAAAAAATTATTTCTCACAAAACAAATTTCCATATCGCAACTTAACGTATTTCAAACGTATTCCAAACATTGAAACTCTCGTTTAGAGAAATTTTACGCCTCTTTCACGAAAATTTATTACAAAAAGTAAAGCAGTAAATTGTCCAAATGAATTTCGACGCTACAAAAAACAAAAACAAATCAAAATTATTTTAATAACAATGACAACAATAACTATGACAACAACAACTGCGGCAACAACAGAAATCTACGATAAATGTATCAAACAAAGCCACCAATAACGGCGTTGGAAGAGTAACAAAAAAAAACCATAGCAACATTATAATACAGGCGGAGCAATAAGGTAACAATCTGAAATGAAAGAAGTATGAATGCTAACTTTGGCCTGGTCGAAGCTTATATACCCTACACCCGTATCATAAATTCATAGTTTAATTCATATAATCAGTGGGCGGTGTGCGCCCATATTTTTGGGGTATGTGCCCCATATTTTGGGGGCTAATATCTGAGACGGTTATCGTAGCTATGAAATTTTATCCCCAAAAGTGCACTATAAAACGGGATAGCCGGATAAACGTCCTCCCTCTTTTGAATTTTTCAATAATAGGCGTTAATAAAAAATTTTTCTTCTTGAGTGTTTATTATGGTAGTATCAGCTCTAGACCTGCTTTAGAGACTAAAGTATTTTTTTCTGAATATTTATGAGGTCATACTTATTGCTAAAACTAGGTGTGGCTATGGTCCGATGTTGCGCATTCTCAATACCAAGCAAATAATTATAATAAAGAATATTTATGCCAAGTTTCATGTCGATTACTGTTCCTTCCGTTCGGCTGCAATCGTGATTTCACACAAACCCACAGGCAGACAGACGGACGGAAGAACAACGCTAAATTGAGCAAGAATATATATACTTTTCTATACCTAACACGCTTCCTTTCCTGCGTCACAAACAGAAGCTGAAGTTGAATATACTCTATCTTTCGGATGTAGGGTATAAGAGGCAACGGCAATGTCAAAGAGCTCTCGCAATTTTAACACGAAACTCCAGAGTGCAAATGAAATTTTGTACATATGTGATATTTATGTCCTTTAATCCAATCACAACACTTCTGAATATAAACGTACACAGTTCAACTCACACATAGAGTGATTTAGACTTACACGTACACTTCACTTAGAGTGACTTACACTTATAATAAAAAATGTATGTAGTGGTGGGCGCTTATTAATTTTTACACGTTTATTTTTAAACTAGAATTATAATTAAAGAGAGCGATGATGTAGGAACAATAAGATGAGTAAAATGTTGCCGTTAACGACATTGTTGTTCGATCTGCTGTTCGATATTTCTTCTAACTTACGATTCATGTTTGGTTTTATTTCGTGGACTAGAAGGTCCATTTGCACTTGGACGATAGTGACAAAAATGCCGGAATAAAATGACTCCATTGGTGTCACTGAGAGGATTTTCATGTAAGCCATTATTATTTATACAGTATTTACATAATATCGATAAGAAATAAGCAGCCGCTAACCAAAAAATGGCAATAGAAATATAATGAAAATTAATAATTTGAAATGAAAATTCTTGCACTCCTGTGGTGTATGTATATACAGGATCCGCTCGCCATTCTATTCGGCGACGCTTATACATTCGAAAGGCTTTTGTTGTAAAGGAAACCTGATAAACTGTTATTATTAAAATTCAAATAACGGTTGTTTACCGAGATTTTAAAAGCGTGTTAATGTACTTGTAAATATATACACGGCAAAATATCGCAGAAAAGAGTTCCTCCCCATTGTATCAATTTGCCAATATCGCAATATTTGAAGTGTTCTTGAAAACGTTTGGAAAACGTAATTGTTTGGTTGTATAAGGGTGAGGGATTGAGTGCAGTTCGAATCCTGAAGTATTTTCACTATCGAAGTAATAAAAGGGACAAGCAGCTCTAAAGTGTAAACCTATAAGAGATTTACAGTCTTTGGAGTGTTTTCAAAATTGACTTGTTTTTCTAGAGGAATATTTACGTTCTTCTTTCTTAGATTTCCTTTGGATCAACGTTTATAACCTGCAATGATTTGCTGTGAAACATTTGTATATTAGATGAACTAGTTATTTTAGTAGCTTGATAATTATATATCATGAATAAATTCGTAAATATGGAAAAGCCAAAAAGTGTTGATTAACCTTTTTATTTTAACCTCTGCATCCGAGGATTAAGAGCATTGTACTTCCGATCATAGGGCGTTAAAGAAGGCATGACAGATGTAAAAAGTACATATCTATATTCAGACACAGGATCAGCCCTTGATCCGGATTTAGCGATTATGTTCGCCCTTATGTCACAACCCACTTATCCGCTTGTCTGTTAATCTGAAGAAATTACGATTACAAGGAAATGTATTGAGTTATTGTCATGGAATGCATATTCTCTGTATCCCTAGACTACTTGGTATTGAAAATGAATGTATGTATGTCGTATGAAATTATATGCGCTTAATTACTCAATATCTCAGTTCGCAAACCGAATAGAAACTTAAGCTTTTACATTCGAATCCACAGTCTTAAGTAAACTTATACTTTAAAAAATGGCCGTGTATCATTGTTGTAGGTACTGCCAGGGGCGTGACCCTTTTTACCAAAGAAAAAATAGAATTTTTTTCTGTTTTAACTAAATATGACACTTTTTAAAAGGTTTTAGAAAAAATGTTTGATAGGAATTTGTTGAGAACAAAATATAAATAAATAAAAACAGTGAAAGTAACATCCTCAACGATAGCGACAAGCATTGACCATTCGTTGGATATAAATCAATGAATGAAAAGTTCGATTTAAAATGATCGCTCTTAATCGTTCATCTGTCACATTTTAATAATTTCATGGCGCGATCAGAGACCAGCCCCCAATGGCGCCTCAAGCTAAATCTCATCAATAAATCCCACAACATTGTCGAGACCACAATCCTTAGAGAAGCGTATGTACGTGCGTACCATCCATGCAACAAGACAATAACAACGACATGATACAAGCAGCAACAGGTAAAAAATTGCTGCCGTTGAGTGCGATTCCCAGGCTGCGGATTCACATCTGTATACGAAATATCTTCATATATATATATGTATATAAATCTGACCGCCTGTCTACGGATCCGCTGTCTTTCGAGCCTGTCTATCAGTTCGTATGGATGTGTGGATTGAATGAGCGTGTGTTTGCAGGCACATTTTTGTAGTTAACCACTACAAATCATGTAAACTAAAGTGCTAAACAAACAAGTCCCTTTTTCCCGTTTTTTATCGATGGCAGTAATAGAGTGTAGCTGTTGTTGTTGTTGCGAAATAACTGCTGCTCCTGCTCCTGCTGTTGAAGCTGCCGCCGTTGTCGATGGTGTGGGGAGCACTTCAGCGGGGGCCAATTTTAGGTTTGAGGGATAAGACTATGAGAATAAGGCTTTTATGTTCTCTTAAGAAATGTTATTTATCATTCCTTCAAGCAATTTTTCATTCATGAACGAATGAAGCCCAGCCACGACGTCCTCGACGGGCAATAGCGGCGACGGTCATCAGCGATGGTAAAGGCATTGGTTATGTTTTTAACGTACACACGCACCAACCAACCAACTTGGTCAGCACGAAGATTGACCGAGAGGCTGTTCGATGCAAATCACAGAAAGGGAATCGTTCGATATGTCCGCTAACTATGAAATGCGTTCGATTTGGCGCTCCAACGCAGTATAGTTGGAATTTTATTTGCTTTGGTTTTTTGACATTCACTGCACAATATTATTAATTTTTACGATTCCACTCGAAAATACCATAAAATTCACTAAAAACTAAAAAGTAAGAAGAAAGGAATTGGTATTCACAGACAGAACGGTGCACAGCATATTTGTGTTTCTCCGCTTCTACGAGGTTTGCAGATATCTTACGGTATGCCGTTTACTTATTACGAAAAATCTGATTTTATTTTCTCTGCATCGCGTGTTGGACAATAATTATTCAAATGCTTTATTTGTTGAAACGAAAAATGAATAAAATGTTGTTTATCACTTTTTTGGGTTGAGTATCTCGACAACTTTCAAGAAAAAGTACAAAGAAAGTGATGTAAATTTATAGAAATATTAAAATCAAGAATTAAAATTAAGAATCTTTGCTGCTTCAAACCAGAAAATTTCATTAAATAGATCTTATGTGTCGGAAGCGGTAAAAAAAGGTGAAAACTTTTACATTAAATTACTTATACATTACTTATACATTAAACTTATACATTATTCAGATGTAACAACGATTGGCCACCACTTGCTCCCAATTCTTGGGATTGGAATCAATTTGGACAGCTTTACAGGAGTTAATTGTGGCAATTCTATAAAACTGGATTTGCAGGAATTCAGCAACTTCCTTCCTTTAGGATTCAACACTACTCGGCAGAATAACGTCCCCTCAGGAATAGTCAATAAATAAATCAAATCTCACCGTCAAGATATTTTGTCAAGATATTTTGTGTACCCTTCCGGGAATGAAGCAAATCGATTAGTAACTTCCTTTGTGCCATTGAAAGGAAGATAAAAACAAGTAAGGCCGCTAACAAGTAAGCTTCGATAATGTACATCTACAATATCAATAATAATAAATTGATAATCGGTTCACACCAATTTTTTGGGGATATCATCCTTGACCACGATTGTGGAATAGGAATATAAAGGAAGCACAAATCGAAAATACATTCTAGTTAGGAGACAACAAATTACAAAATTTATTAATTAATTAACTATTTTTGGGGAACTTAATTAAATTTCATATTCAAGGAAAAAGGTGGGAACATGAGACATGTTTTTGTACACAAACCGCCCAGTTTTTAATTGACAGAAGGACAATCAGCTGCTGCCCGAAAATTGTTCAAGTTTCTGCTGGTATTCATAAGGTCAAGTTCAAGACAAAAGCCAGCGGTTGACAAAAGACATTGTCACGAAAAATGGCCTTACCACCAATACCAATAAAGAGACACCAATAAACTAGTGTTGTTCTTCAAAATTCTTTGAATTCTGGTGCCTGCAAAAATGGACCCTACTATAATTTTCTAATTGCCGTGACAGAAAAAACCCAGCAACTATTCTTCACCATGAAAATCAAGGTAAACCGGCTAATTTTGAACACCTACGATGCAGCGAATGAAACTAAACTGAAATGTCCTTTCATCGCATTGAGAAAGGACGCCCAACTGTTAGGGCAGCAAATTACTATATAAGAAGAACAAGAAATGGATGACACCTTATTCGCTTTACTTTCTCGAACGGCCAGCGTAAAATATCTCTTTCCACAAAGTGTTACATCCTATCGTTTCGTATCTTATCATATCGTATCGTATTTCAAGGCTAATTCACGGATACATTTTCATAATGCATAACAATTGTTTACAATGTTGTGTCCCAAATTTGTCTGTTGAGCTATCTCGCCTTATTGTCTTGTCCGGAATCTTTGCTTTTTACTTGTTACTCTTGTTCATTCGTTTTCCTGCTTTCCTCTAGCTCCATTAATTTTTTTATAGCTCGTGCTGTAAAACCCTAAAACCGTGTATGAAAGTGTAAATTGTGAAATTGGAAAATGAATAATAAGAAAAGAGGATGCTATGAAATTGTTAAATGCAAAAATGAAATCTAAACAAACAGGGTCGTCGTCTATTCAAGTAAGAAATCGTCATTCAGTCTACTGATCAGTCCAACAACCGAGTATCCGTTCGATGGGCACGAACTATTTAAAATCTCAATACAACAGTCGTGCTGGCAATATCGGGACCAATGTAAGGATATTCTAACCAACAAAGCACGAGACCAAGGACTTATCAAAAGAATTATCCAATCTCACCAAATCAACATTCAACCTGAAACCCTGAACCGCTATCAGTTGCTATCGGCTGTAGGTGTCAAAGGCGCCTGTTGTGCATCGTCCATTAAAAATTCTTTGACAATTTATTTTGGAGACGAAGAGTAGGGGTCCCCTGCTGGCATAGAACTTTAAAGAAGTGAATAAACCCAAATTACGCCCAAAACAAAAAGAATATACCGAAACGAAGTGTACTCAAAACATACTGAAAAGAAAAGAGAAAAATGAAATCTATTCATTTTTCCTTTTCATCTAAATTTAATTTAATGTTTGTATTCTGGGTATAATTTTGTCAAAGCATTTACCGACTTGATTCTTATCTCTTGATTCCTTTATAATGAATTATCCTGTTGTTTTTTGAATTTTTGTAATATATGTAATTGTTCTGGTTTTCCAGATTTTGGTCTTCCTCAATTCAATCTCAAATTTGTTCAAAACATGGTAAAAATAAAATTCGCAATGGTGAATGCAATGACAGTCAATGACAGTCAATGAAATTAATGTATGACTTCCAAATGAAACGAGTGTGATGATATCGTTATTAAACGGTCTCGTTCCTTGCGCTTACTCGCTTTCTTTAATTGGAAAAAGAAAAATATTATTTCATAGAAAGTAGGAAACTAGAGTGTAGGAAAGTAGTAGGTAGGCAGTAGTAGGAGAGGAGAGTAGGAGTAGTAGGAGAGTAGTAGGCATTCATAGAAAGTAGGCTCATTATTCAGATCTGGTCGCTGCGCTCCATCAACCCATAATCGGTATAAACTTAACCAAAGTATGGAAATAAGTCGACACCTCATAGCGGTTACCTCATTTCAAAAAGGTTTCATTGATTTCAACCGTTTCTAAAAGAAACCGACGGGAAATCAGCATAAGAAAATTCTTCTGAAGAGCCATTTCAAGGAAAGACGGACAAGTATT
Source organism: Physocephala rufipes (assembly GCA_963966595.1). NCBI lineage: Eukaryota > Metazoa > Arthropoda > Insecta > Diptera > Conopidae > Physocephala > Physocephala rufipes. Next base: position 55,311,343 of record OZ016501.1, read on the forward strand.
CGAAGATATTCAAAACGTACAAAAGTCATTGAATTGATGTTAAATAAAAGCCTTTTTGTTGAACTTAAAGGCATAGAAATTAATTATGAAGTCAGAAAACTAAAAGGGCCACCGAATATAATTTGCAGTTTCGAGTAAAATAATTATGTGATTTCGTGTAACCTTCGGTAGAATTATGCAACCGGAAAAGAGGCAGCCGAAGGACATTTTTAAACAAAACATTTACAAAACATTAATGTCATCCCGTCGTCCCCTATGAAAGTCAACCACCCCAATGAGTTCATCAACACGTCAGTAAGTTTATGAAAAGCAATGAGTTTTTCGTCTTCGCTTCTCCGTCAAAAGTTAAGGACAAATAAATCGAAGGTTAGTTTAAAAGGAAATATGATACCAAGCACCGGAAATGAAACAATTCGTGACTAAAGGAACATAAGGAGGCAGCAGCAGCGGAGGTATCCTGAAGGTATACCAAGGAGTACCAAAGAATGCGCGCCACCCTTAAGAAATATACGCGAGAAACTGAAAGCAATTTTTGGCAAATAGTCGATGTTGACTTGCTTGATCGTTGATGATTTGAAACGATCGCGAGGAGCAAAAAGATGTGGGCATATTAAATACTATTTAAAGCACCTAATTTGTGCTTGGAACGCTATATAATTACAAGGTAAACTCCTTCAAACTAGTGCTGGCTCATGAATGGGTCTGTTGCTTTCGTTTCAATATTTCAAAGACTCAAGACTCAATTCCTAAAGGAAGGAATAAAGAATTCAAAAAGATTTCGAGAGGGTGCGAAAAGAAAAACATTCCTGTCAAATTGAGGTTCCTTTTATTCAATCGCAGTATAGAAAACTTGACATTTTGATTTCAGTAAAACTTTTTGTGAAATTTCATTTAGGCATTGCCCGCCCCTTTCCTCGTTATATCGTCCATTCATGCACTCCTTTGTTGCGGGACATTAAATCAGATTGTGAACTTAGCAACGAATTTTAAGCATTGTTCAATATTTCTCACGATCAATGTTCACTTCAGTTGCGTCATTAGTGTGAAAGAAAGAATATACTTAGAAGTCAAGGGGCTGCCCTTTTAGGGGAAGCCTAAAAAATCCTTTTGAAAGAATTGCTGAAATCTTGAACGTTACAAAATCTCAAGCATTAATTGAACATTAGCTTATGCTTCCTTTCTTTTGTTTTCAGTATGTTTTTACGAAGGTATTGAAAAATGTTGAATTGTAGAAATTTTGAACTAGATTTTTTTGTATTTTCAAAACTGTTTTGCATTAAATGGTACTCGCCTTTTGTAAAATGAACTGAATTGTGTTTCTGAAAGGATTGAATGGTCATTCTTTGATCGATGCCATTTTTATTGCCAAAACTTTTTTGTTTCGACCCTTGAATGTAAATCTTTTCAATAACTGACGATTATTAAAAAAATTGCACGTTTTTAAAATTTCTAATGACGCAAAATCATAAACGACTGTACAGAATTAAATAAGTTTTTTTAGTGACTCGCACTTTACTCGAGGATAAGAATAATACTTTGACCTCAAGAGTAATCGATAATTTGATGTGGGTGAATTAAAAACGGCGTTATTTAGAATTGAAGCTATATGGCGTTGACGTGACACCATAAATCGATAAATAATTAATAAGAATTAATTAAGAACACGTTGATTCTATTTTAATCGACATTTTATTTGACGGTCATTGGTAACTGTCAGTTACTATGCCGTTGTCACTAATATCATTTGTATTAAAGGAATCCGATATCCTGCGGATATCCTTACACTTAATTGTGTGACACTTTATTGGATTTTAAAAAGGACTTCGTTTTGGGTAATTAAATTTCTCCTCATATTTTAACGAATTGCCTTGTTGTGTTTTCTTTGTTTGCTTTCTTGATTGAATTAAGCTCCATTGCAGTTAATAATAACGCCAACAGTGGCAACAACAACAATAACAGCATTGAATTGGGAAGAGTGGAACGACGCTTTGGCGACACTTGTGTACAAAATGGGAACTAATGTCGGCATCAGAGGGCGAAAATATGTACGGGAGAGCGATATCATAACAGAAGGAGAATGAGAAAGTTCAATATTACAGAAGCATCCCGTTGATTAAGAACACAGGGTGCCTGCAGTGTTGCCAACAGCAACAATAAACAAAACGACATTATCATCATCATCATCATCATCGTCATCATCACCATCGTCATCGTTCACGGTGCTGACGCTGTCGATGACGATGATTCAGCGCTTCACAATGATTGGGTTTGTTGATGTAAATGTTGTAGCAACTGGCTTTTGGCTTTATTAGAATATTAAAGAAGAGTTCGCTTGTCATATTGTGTTGCTGATGATGTTTTTGCTGCTGATGCTGATGACTACGTTGATAAAACTCTCCTATTAATGCTGTTAATGAAAATGATGACAATGTTGACAACTCACACTCAGTCACTCCATGAAATCCCCAATCAGAGAATTCGTTTGTTTCCCAATTGAATTTTCCCTGCGGACACGCCACTTTATATCGTATTAATCCGTCAAATGTTGGGGGTGTGTCGACGAATTACACGGAAAACGTGGCTAAGTGCGTGTGTGTGTGCGCACTGATATCTAATAAACTACTGAGGGTTATGATGTTGTGACTGAGTGGGTGAGTTCAAGTGTGCGTTCTGTTGTATGTCGTCTGGCTATTGCTCTTTTATTGCCCTCTATTAATGTTGCTGCTGTTGTTGTGGTTTTTGCAATTTACTCGAGGGTAATTTTATTTTATTAACCCCTCAGTCGGCTCTTAAAACTATAAAAGCCATAAGCGTTGAAACGTTACTTGTTGATGGAGAAAATGCTGATAAAGAGCGATAGGGAATATTGTTCTTTGATAATTGAGTTAAATGAATACAATATTTTTCATGTGTTTTCTAATTGCATTGCATTGAGAGTAACGCAAATCGTACAGCAGTGTCATGCATACATACTTTTGTATTTGATTCATATCATATTAAAAGAATTCAATTGAATCAAAATTTTGAAGTCGGTGCGCATTCAAAAGAATTACTTGAATGGTCGGTGAAATCAATAGCGATAGCATGATATTACTCTAACATTGCGACGATTAAAAAGACTCATACTCTCTTTCTCTCGAAAGCAATAACATTCGGAGAAGTCATTCGGAACAGTCTATCGGAAACTTAAGTATGAAAAACGTTATAGAGGCAACGTTTATTTTTTTAAGAAAATTTGTGCCCCGGATTTCATTCGTGGTAATTAAGGTGTTGGGGTGAAACATATTTCCACAATCTAAAACTAAATTTCTTAGACCTAGATTACTTTAATTAGAAGAGAGCTTATACTCTCTTCTGGAATAATGGATAGAAGTATAGTATAGATAGCATGCAATCTTTTAACCATCTATACTCAAAATAAAACTATTTTCCAAATTGTTGGTTTCCATTCAATCTTCATTTTCTTCTTCTTCTTCTTCTTCTTCTTGTCTGTAATTTCTAGCAGCCAACAAAGTCTAACGTCTGACATTTTTACGTTCAACAGAAGCTTTATGTTACCGCGTTGCGTAATTAATTGTTAATACTGTTGCTCTTCTTCTTTGTTACCAGAAGTAATTAAATCGTGTTTCTTTTTGCATTTACGAAATGTAAGAATAAATTTGACTTTATTTATGGTTTTAATTTCAGCTCTTATTAGTGTTGTTGTTCTTTGTTAGTAAGCGATACTAACCACTGGCGTTGTTGTTGTTGCTGTTGGTGCTGCTTTCATCTCTTGTTTATTATCTATGTTAGCTGGCGCAAGCAGTCATTCGAGCCTTTCAGTTTGTGCACCTCGCTACAATAAAAACATATTTATATTTACAGACTATCGGATCCTTCTGCTCAGGCAGAAATCACTAGGGGATAAACGATTTCGCTACTAAATCATTTTGGTATATAATTTAAGCGATTTTCTAATGAACGACACTAAAGTCATTACAGAAAATTATGAGCAAGCACTTTTGCATCTTCGAAAGATTGAAAACAAAAAATAGATAGCGCCGCATTTTAGCCAGCTAGTAGGCAATCGACCAAAGTGGTAGTAGGCAGTAGCCAGTGGTCGATTGCTTCAAAGACTAAATCCAATAAAAAACTATTAACCAGAAGGCTCTTAAGCATTGCCATGAATAAATTGAAGAAATGATGGCGGTACTTTGACTTCGGTTAAAACAAATGCATCGCATTTGGCTAAACAACTAACCATTTACGTGGTTGCTGCAACCAGAATAGTAGCAGGCTTTCCCTCTGAAGGATTTAGTTGAAGATGGTTACTACCAGCGTCATTATCTATTTATTCAAACCTTCTTCAAAATCAGTTCGAAGAGGTGATCAGAATTATAAATCTGTTAGCGGTTTATTCTAATCCTGATAACAATTGACACTTCTTGATTTCTTCATTCCTTCAAGTCTGTAATTAGGAAAGGACAGTTGTTTTAGGCTTCTTATTTAATGTCGTCTGCGTGGACAGTTTATTATTTCAAATATCTCAACTTCGTTTTGATGTGCCTTTCTGAAGGAAATACAGTAAGGCGACTAAGCCAAACAGACTTCGCCACACTCAAACTGTTTACACAACAAACTTTTCGCACAAAATGCCTTCAGCGTATAAAAAACAGTAATATGAAAATATACTATATAGTCATTATTTAAATCAAAAGAAAAAAGTGCGGAATATTTGTGATAATAAACTGAATAAATCATCTGATTATTAGCTCTCAATGGAGAACAATACGGTAATAGGAGGAGATATGTTGACAGAGAGAGAGAGAGGGAGGGAGAGTGATAGTAGAAGAAGAAGACCTTCAAGATACTTAAACAATTAAGTGAGGAAATAGCCATCAATTAGAATGAGCGTAATTTCATATCAGAGACGAGATTCATTGTACGTCGTTCATTGCAGGCATGATGTTGCTTGCAATAATTTGGATTGAGTGCAATAGTACTGAAATGACGGCACTGAAATGGGACGGAATGAAATTGGCTCAACTGAGTAGGATAGACCTGAAACAACGGGCTCGATCGAAATGGCATCACTAGAAATGATTTTATCTAAATGACGGGACATTATATCGTACAGCATAAATGCAACAATTTCGCGAATTATACAATTTGTCAAAACTAATTTGTCATTAATTTGTCTGAAAAAATTGACCGACAAAAGAGCAAAAGCTTGCCTGCTCTTGACAGTTTTGATGACATCAATTGAAATATTGCGTAATAGTCTCCCATGCGGGTTTAGACTCTCGTGTTTTGAAATGGAAACTTGTTATCAATTACTTCATGATTCTGTATGCTTATCCGACATCAAGTACTAACCGACATCAAGCGAAATACGAACCGAAAAAGAGGCCGGGCAAGAACGTTTGCTTTGGCCTGTCGAAGCATTGCCAAAAATTTCCAAGCAACATCTACTTTAGTTCATTTACTAATTATATCATTTTAACCTATACACACTCCATTAAAGTTCTGCCTTTCCAAACTATACCCCCTTGCCCTGACTTGTGATGGCAATGGCTCATTCTCCCATATTCTTCTTAGTGGGTGAAATGCTCCCATATTCGGAATTATATATTGAGTGATACGCTCTGCATACAATTTTAGTTTCAAGTGTCATGAATCGAAACATTCCATACGTAGGGTGTAGAAATTGTTAACCCGAATTCAATTAATTTTGGGTCAAGTGGGCAAATAAAATGCAAGTAGTCTGGGCTGGCTTGGTTGAAATGGCCCTTTGGCGATCGTTGGAGGACAGTGTGCTCTTTGCCGGTCTGTGTACATTTTTCAGAAATACAAAATAATACCGGAAATCCTCTTAATTTGTTTATTTAATATTTCGCATGACCTAAAAATTTTATCATTTCAGCAAGTTCATTCATCATTTTGGCAGCATTGTTATTCTTTATAAGTTGTTAGTGTTGGATGAAATAATTTCCTGCAAATTCATTCGAACTTTGGACATTTGGACAGCATAATTCGCTCTAGGTTTAACGATATAAATGTATCTATTAGATGCATTCAAGCATTTCGATCTAGATACTTTTCTTGTTTTGTTTTGTTTTGCCTTTGTTTTGGTTTCTCGCATTAGAATTTCAATTTTTCAGCTGAATCGCATGCCGGTCGGCAATTCGTTTCTGACGACGGGTTGTCTATTATTTTATTTATTTGTGTTTATTTTCTTTTACGCCAGCTTTACACCCCTACTCCGCAACGTCTTAACATACTTGATTACTTATTGCATTCAACACCTTCATAAATCTGCCTCCTCCCTCCTCCCTTCCCTCACTTTTTCCACTTCGTCCAGTCATTCAGCTTCTTTTTTATGTATTCCGTCCTCCTCATCCTTCGCCCAGTTTTTGACGTTCCCTTGATGTACTCGTGTAGACAGCTGTCATTTGAATTATTTTCAATTATCTTTCTGTTTCAACTTGCCACATTTTGCTCGCTATCTGTGAATGTTTTTGTTTTCGATATTGCTTTTTTTGTGTAATTAATTAGTTGGATCTACGGATAATAATTTAATGTTTCATTTTATTACGGTTGTCATTTTTAAATTTGATTAGATATTTTTGTTTGTAATTTCAATTGTTTTCATTTGAGAAAGAAATTACAGATTTCGCTTTGCGTTTTCCATCTAATAAAAGTCTGAACTCTTGTGGTAAAGGAGAATTGGACTGGGTTTATAATAAATGGATTAACTTATTTAAAAAAGTATGACGCATGTTAGGAGTGTTTATTTATAATAAATAAGGTTAAATCTAATAAAAAACGATATTGCTGTTAATAATTCGTCGTCCGCAAAAGGATCGATCCTTATCAAGAAAAGACGTAATCTTCTGTTCCAAATCAAGCTTAACACAGTCAGAAAATTCGTCTGAGAGTGCTGTCTGACTGACAGTTTTGACGCTCTTAACCGCCCTTAGCATTCTGATCATTTCATCGTGATGCTGGGGGTCACGCCATCATTACTAATCGTGGTTACAGATCGCTTTGATTTATTTATGAAATGAGCGAAAACAAGTAAAATCACCCTAAACGAAAAGCAAATAAAAACACCCTTACGCAGATAAAATAATAAAAAGGCGCATTTTGGAGTGCCTTAATCGTTGCAGCAAAAATGAAAAATACAGTCACGTTAGGAACGGCAATAACCCTGAAGGAAACAATGAAAATAATCGACACGTTATATCACCAAAAACCCGTTATCCCCAAAGCAATCTTGGCACTAAACTAACAGAAACTACTCGAAAAATATCTAGATTTCATACATGATTTTTCCCGGCGGTTTTCTTACAAAAATTTAATAAATTTAATAAATACAAAATATTTATAAAAATTTGTTTGTGGGAAATGTTCTTTGAATCAGAAATCAGTTGATTAGAACAGACTCAACCAGATCAGTTTTTCGATTATGAAATTATTAAGAGCTGATTAAAATTAGTCCGTTGCCGTTAATACTTCTCAATTTGTTGAGACCGTTACAGGCTTACGTCCCTCTCTCTATCTTCCGCGGCCCCTTCGCTATTCTTAAAAGGAATCAATCACACTTGGCAGAACTTCCTTTGGCATCAGGTAAGCAAAGAGCAGACGGTAAGACAGGACAGGACAAACCCATAACAAAATAGCATAAATTTAATAAACGTCAATCGTTCATTGACGATAGGAGTCGTGCATGAGGTGTAAATATAATACTTTTACAATTTGTCGTTTGTCAGGTTTTTATTACTTTGTCGAGCTGTTTAATTTTAATGATCAATCGTTGCCCGTTGAAGGTTGTTGATTGGTGATCTATCATTGGTGATACATCATACCTCATATACCACTTTTTATGTATATGAATTAGGGTAAATAGAGATTAGAGCGTATGAAAAGAATAAAAAATATCAATCAAAGAATAAAAAATGGTATAGAATTTCATAAGTTTGTTTTATAAATATCGTAGAAATTTATATCGTTGAGATACCAAGAAAGATTCTTTTAGAATCCTAAATCATTTGTCCTTACTCCACTCGTGGCTCTTTTTGAGATTTTAAAGTGAGTTACTATTATTTATTCGTGGTTTCCATTTTCATGTTCGATTATGATTATTTTGCACCGTTTACAAATTTTGGGCGGTTTCGAGAATTCGAATTTTGTGTTAAACGCCATACGCCCTTACCAACCACCTAACAACGACTGCTGCTTACTAATTGCCTACTCTACTCAATCAAGGCCTTCAACCGTATACGGATTCTCGTTGTGGCAAAGGCATTGTTTAAGAAGGAGAATAAAAAGGAGAGGTTGGTGAAATGTATCTCCAATAGAGCGATTCCACCGTTGACTAAAGGATCCCATCGCATCGAGTGGAGTTTTGGAGGAGTTCACTGTTAACAAGTGAAGTCATCACTAGGCTGCAGAAACCCGCCGCTTGTTGATTTTTTGCAAAGATATTTACTGACCTTCTCCCTTTTCAATGTAGAAAATTATATGGCAACGCCCCTTGACAAGCTGCTCCACAGTTCGCAGCATTGAATTCTATTTGAAGGGTAGAGAGGTCATTATTGTTTCGATGTAATGATTTCTGTGTTAAGTGAAAAATAAGATAAACATTAATCATTAAATTAAGCAAATGTCTTAAGGGCCGAAAGGGAGCCATACGACAAAGAGGAAGAAGAAGAAGAAGAAGAAGAAGAAGAACGAAGACTATAACAATAATAACATATAACCATAAAACAACAATAACAGAAACAACAACAACAGTAACGGGTGCAACCTACAATAAGGACCGATGACTGTGTCAGGAAGGCTACAAATAAAGGCGTGTCCGTTTTTATTTATTTCCTTTAAGAAGTGGATTGTATGGATCGTTTGTTGTTTGTACGTCTACTCACTGCACATGCGCGCATCAGGCACGACAGCAAAAACGTGTTTTAATTAATTAATCATAAAATATTACTTCTGCCGATTCTTTTACTTCTTTCCTTCTATTCCTTTTGTTTGCTTTCCTTTTTAATTTTGATTGCTTCTGCTAATTTTTTATTAATATCGTTTAAGGCTATCAATACTTTTTCGGATTCAATTCTTTAATCCTCAGACGATTTCTTAAAAATTTCATTAAAATTAACTTTGTTTAGCAATTTTTTACAGTCATTTTTCACGATCCTCGTGCTGTTTTCCTTCGGAAATATTCATAAAATAGCTTTTTACGTGGAAATCTTAAAAATTTTTAAAAAGAATCACGAGGATGATAACATTTTCTTTAGAGTGAATATACTAAGGTTTTATTTGCCGGAAACGTCCTTTTCCTTGATGAAAGTTATTTGAAATTATTTCAAAAATTTAAGTGGAAAAGGTTCGATGATGGGAGGCTTTCAGTTTAATGATGACGGAAATTACTTGCGAACGAAATTTTAACTGTCTCTAAGTTTCATTGAATACTACGAAAAATAATACGTGTTTATTCAATGAATATATTTAAATTAATTAAAATAAAATAGGCTAAATACAAATTGAAGTTTGTGAGAGAACGTCCCTAACCATTCGCCGACTTGCGACAGCAGTCATTTAGAGTTTCTCTTGATCCTGCTTTGAATGTATTCTTCATTCTCTTCATTCCGCATCTATTCGTCTTCAGCTCATTAATTTTATATTAAACTTATTATTTTGAGACGTATCGCATTATTGGTAACAATAAGTAATAAATAGTATAAATGTTGCAAAATGTGAAATTTGGTAACTACTCGAGAATCAGTCTCCGATCTCTTTGAAGAGAAAATTCTTTTAGGAAATCTTTTCTCAGGAAATATCGATTTAATTTGGTTCCTCCATTTTTGGTGTTTCTTCGAATAAAAAATCAATTTGTTTCGAGTCATAAAAAATCTGTAGCGTTTTCAAGCCTTCAATCATGATTGTCAGACGAAGAACTTATTGGTTTTCTTAATTAAAAATTTAATTTCAATTTCAATTTAATTCCTTTAAAGAATCAAGAAATCAATGAACGCTTACGTAAAACATGATCGCAGGCGATATTGACGACAATCAAAATGTTATAAAATATTATGAATTTCTGTGATCCATCTTTTTAGAGTGATGAAGTATACCACCGAAGAAATCTTGCAGATATAAACGCCCACAAAACTGATCGACGTCAGCGAGTGAGGGCAGTAAAGAAGACGTGACGTGACTACAGGGCCGCAGGAGTTGTTTCTCTCAGTAGGAACCGGTTGAATCACGATGGTGATGATCGATAGTGATAGTGATATTTAATGGCTAGAGCCGATGACGATGATGATGATAATGATGCTGGTACGCTCTCACTTGTCTCGATGTGTTTAGCCCATGTTTCATCGCTGTTCTCGATTCCTTTGGCCTTTACGATACATTTGAGAAGTGTTCTAAATCATATTGTGACATTTTGATGTTTGATGTTGCGGTTTGTGGCCTGCCTTCGGTTCGTTCACTTGCAATCGTGGAGTTCTAATGATACCGATTTGAAGCAGCAGGAGAGAATCGATGACGATTTTTATTAATTTAGATTTTAGATCTGCAATATTTGAAAAAGCTAAATGAGATTGGCGACGGCAAAGGAATTTCAATGTGAATGGATTTGCCTCTCAGCGAACGATGTCTATAGATATGCCCCCATTTTAATTTCTGATTATCTGCATTAATTCCTATCTATATCACTTTTCCGTTCTGTCTCTTCTTACTTCAATATATTCTGTATTTATTTATTTTATTACGCAACGCCTCTACCCTTGGAATATATCAAAATTTATCGCTATAGTTTTTTCTTAACGTCTAGCGCCTTTTAATAATATTTCGAGAGCATATTTACTTTAAGTCTCTTTTACACCGTATTCATATTCTTCATCTTCCTTTCAAAAATAGCTTCCTTTTGTAAGAGTTGTCTGTTCTCTGTTGATTTTTGTCTTTCGACGTCAACAATTAGTCGACCTTTCATTCTTTGTGCACCGACCATGATCAAAATTATTGTTTCTCCGATCCGCAGATTTCGCCTTCGTATGCCGTGAATCGATTTTTATTATGTAAAAATTTGAAAAGTTTCCGAGGTTGTCATAAAGATCTTAATCCATGTGAAACTTATTCACCTCGCTCATTCATTTCATTGCTTATGAGCGATTCATTTGAATCGGTGCATAACTTTTCTATTTTTTTAGAGAAAAAATCTTTTCTCATTACGTTCGTGGTCATTCCATTGGTTTTTTAGTGATCGTTATCGTTATCAAAATCAGATGACTTCAGATTTTGTCAGATTTCTTGTGATCTGCTTTTGGTTTTGTATCGCTGGCTCTGTAACGTTCATCAATTGAAAAGATAGGGGAGGTGCGGTAGGTGGTTATTGTTCCTTCTGATGGCGCTTCGATTTTGTTTAATTTTTTTTAAGCGCCGTCATTTATTATTGGCGACTCTTGATTTCTGAGTCTTGGCGTTTGTCTCGTATTTTTTTTTTCGTTCTCTCCGAGGACGATTTATATGATTTTTATGCGTGGACATCATTTAGTCAGACACGGGTCGTACGGCGCTGCAACGCGTACCGGCCTCGCTTCATCACACAATTCAAAAATTTTGTGAGCTTTCATAAATTTTATTTTATGTGTAAATTAATGACATTTTTGGCTTCGGTTTATTCTGGCCAAGTTATTAATGAGTCTGGTTGTTGCGGTGGAAAGGATTCGTTAAAATTGTTTCGTCGCGACACGAGGCGTCGGTTGGTTGGTTGGTTGGTTGAACGGGTTGGGTTTTTAATTGGTGGACTAGTTGAGCGGTTGATTGGTTCCCGGTCTGCTTGCTTGGTTTATATATTTTACGTTATTTATTTATTGTAATGGCAAAAGAGACAGAAATGTTGGAAAATATTTTATGATCGTGAAAAATTGGCTTTAATTGTCAAGTGTCGGAATGTTTTTATTTTCCTGATATAGCTTCAGTTATCGATTTCCGTTCTCGTTATATTTTTTATTAACAGACTCTAGAAACAATGTGGTTTTTATTGCTCGCATAAATGAAGCATATTCGTAACGATCGCCAAGTAGGCACGATTAAAATTAAAAAATCGTTTTTAATCAATTTTTTTAGTTACTTTGCATATAGATTGATTTGTTAGCGCTAAGGTTAATATCGCGACTTTTAAGTATTTGCAAACCATCGCGCAAAAGTTTTAAACCACCAATTTTTTCGCTTTCAATTGCGAATCAGATAATTATTTTAGACACAACGTCTCGGTTTACACGTCAAAGTTTACACGGTCCTTAACAAGATTTAGGATATATCAGGGTAAGACATCTCTTGGGAATAGCGCAGGACGAGGGTTTAATGGAAACTCGTTCAAAATTCAATTATTATTAGACAAACCGTGTCTTGTTGATGTAGATAAATGATGTAGGAGGAGTCATTGGATGGTTGAACAAATTCGAAATTTTAAGACAAATAAATATTTGGTAAATAATTTCAGAGTATCAGAAATTTGTTTTTATTATTTAAATTGAGGCGATTGGAACTAAATTTGAATCCAATATTTCAAAGTTATTCTTGGAAAAATTCAGGTAACCATTAGTGAAGAGCAAAGTAAAAAAGAAGAGGGAAGAGTAAAAAGAGTCTAAGTTTTTTAATCCATATATTGGCCAAATAATATAAAAATCAATGACGACCACAAAAGAAAATAAAAGAGAATGATAATAATATTGAATATATTGTATTCTTTCCAGATGCAACAAACAAACTTTGAAAAAATTATTTGATAATTATGTAGATTTTTAATCAAAAAAGAAAACGAAAAACACATTTAATTTTTAATTTTCTTTTTATTCTCCTCGAGTGTGACCAGCATGAAAAAGGTCAAAATTTTGATAAATGTTATGACCGATTAATAATTGTTAACTATGGCAGGAGATAAAGATCTCGAGAATGTTAAGGGTACGAACGATAAAAATACGAAGTTTCGATGAGGGAGTAAAAGTAACTCTTAAAGAAATTCGTCTACGAAGAGAAAAAGAGAAGAAATAACTAATAAATTAGGCATCAAAATACTTTTCACAAAAAAAATTTATTAAAGAAATTTATAAAATGAAGACTAATTTTCTGAGAGAAACAACAATAAAGATAAAACCGAGTAAAAACAAAAAAAAATATTTTGAAAAAGGCTCCAATAATAAAAACGCCGAAGGAAAAGTGAAAAGAGCAGATGATCTGCATCGACATATCGGCTTTGACTTAAAAATTTGACGACACAGTAAACGGCGGCACGTTACACAACCGGAGAGAGTTAATAGAACTGTTTGAGCCCACGATAAGAGTTTAATTAATTATAATTTTAGCTGACGCAAATGAATACTGTGTCACGAAATAAAAACAAATCATGGTCGAAATTTATTGACGCTGATTGCTTTAAGATAGCGGCATGTAAATGGCTGGAAGATGATACTAATTTTCATACGATACACAGTTTAGAGAATATCGTCAGGAATATTAACCGCTTAAAGGATTGAAAGACGAATCCTTATGGGATTAGAGGAAAAAAAAATCAAACACAACAACCAGTTACAAACAAGTGTAAACATTAAAACCATCTGCTTCTCGCTGGGTTGCAGACCCTTTTGAAGAAGGTGCAAAGGCTCTCCAAGACACATCGAGAATGATCGGATTTTGATATTAGTTTTACCTGAAACCCCCTGACCGTAAGGCGTAAGTATGCCTGTCTAACCATTGTTAGAGACTGGTGTGGGTGTGTCTGAAACAACCTCGAGTTTTAGATATTTTTTCATAAAGGAAAATGCACCTTATCATATTTGTAATATTTGTAATGTTTTACCAAGAAATTTGTTAGGCTGATTGAGCATCTTCAGTAGCCTCCGTTTTATTCAAGTAATTAAGTTGTAACGGCACTTGTTTTTGCTCAAAGTAATTTAACTAAAATGGATTTTGATGATGGATGGATTTTAAGCATTACATTGCAGTTAGTCGTATTGATGTGAGCGTTGATCATTGGGCGTGGTCTGACTGACAATCTATTTAAAAGAACTAAAAACTGAATGTTTGAAAGAGGCTAAATAGGCTAAAGGTATTGTAATCTCAAAGATAATCTAAGAGCAATACTTTAAAAATTAATTTTATTCGCAATAAAACTCCTTTCCTTTAAACCAAATATTAATTTTTTGTAACCTTAAAACATAAATAATTTACGATGCAAGGATCGATTAATTCTTCAGAATTTGTCAAAAAGCAGTTGTTTTTCATTTGAGGAAAAATATATCCTTTCATTAATTTTGTTGTCTTCGTTTAACCCATTATAGCCTGCACGAACTTCTAAGAAAAGTCTTTTCAAAATTTTGAAAAAAAATCAAATTTTGTTTGGTCAATGTTTGACTTGGAAAAATGTGTTCGTAAAACATCGGTCGAAAATATAGAAGATTTATAATAGTTTTAGGGTTATTTTTAACGAACCTTAAGCAGATTTTAAGAAAGCAATGGATTTGAGGGATAGCTTCGGAGTTTTGTGTAATAAAATTAAAAGGTAAGCAACGGAGCACAAATGCGCAATCTTGATTTTTATTTCTGCCAAAGAAACAACCACCGAGAGAGGTTTTTTTAGAGAAGCCACATTTAGGCTACGACGGAATTTTCTGAGCAGAGAAATATAATAAAATTCAAAAAGGAAGCAACTTAAGCAGAACTTTTAATGACTTTATGTTTTTATCTATAAAGAGCAAAATTTGTGCCCAGTTTCTTCAATTTCAATTGTATCCTAGACAACTCGTTTTTACACTAATACCCAAAAGGTTATCTTTTTCTTTTTGATCATATTGAAAAATGCGAGCATATGTCAGAAGTGGTTTTTATCAAAGATTCTGATGATATATTTTTGACACATTGAAGGCTGAAAACACATTGGACACATTGGTACCACGTCGTCTAATTATACACGTCGTTCTTCTCGTTCATAAAGTATTATGAGCGTATTTAGTGTTAGAAGGAAGAACTTTAGGGCTCTACGAGGACAAAAGGCGAAAATAGATAAATACTAAATCTTGTGTACTTTTCGCACAAAATAATTATTTTCCTTTCCTAATTATAACGTTTTCTTTATATATCTTAGGTCTCCATAAAATTGTTATGGAACCGAAAGCGTACATTAGGAAAAAATTCGCTCTTGATCAAATTCATCTAATCGGCAACTAAATGCGTCAACTTTTTGAATGATTTATTAAATGTAATTGAGGAGCGATCCTTTGGTGATATCTTCGCATTGACCCGCAACCAAATAATACAGAAAACAGTCATAAATTCAAAGCGTTTGCCCTTCGAATGTGTTGGAAAGGTACGAATTTGTCATGAAAATCAGCTGCTGCGATGCCCTCTCTCTCAGAGCTCCGTGCATACAAACTACCTTCGTATTAAATTGCTGTTGTTTTTGTTATGGCTAGTGGTGTCGTTGTACAAATTAGTGCCGCATCACCTTCCTGATTCTAAATAAATATATTCCAATTAAAGTCAAGTCGGTAATTGTGATGGGCTGTGTTAGGTTTTTGTTGTAGGCGTAGATGATTTGTTTGCTTTCGTGCTTGACTCTTCTCCGTTACCATGACTGTTAATCATCAGTCAGTCAGTCAGTCAGTCTCTCGGTCAGTTACAATTCAGGTATTTCGCTCGGAGCTGCTAACCCACATCAGTTTCATTTACAAACAACGTGTGCCCAAATAAAAATTATGAATGTTTCTATTGTTCGCCTTGCCCGTTTTCCAGATATCATAAAATTCACACTGATCTCTTATTTTGCCTTCCTTCGTGTCTTTTCTTTTGGTCTTCTATTGATGTGACCTTCGACTCCTTACTTTCGGGTCCAAAACGTAAACGAACGGACTAGAGGTTTTACTTCCGAGGAAAGACCACAAAAATTGTGCAGTCTAAAATCTTCTTCGAATTTTTCGAATGTTGGTATTCCCAGGATAGGATATCGATGCATAATGCTATTTATTTTATGGTAGATGTTTTTGTGAGTTTTCGTTATTGTGTCCGTCTAAAATATACGACCCCTCATTGATAATTTTTTTTAATTTTCCAGAATAAGGAAATTTTATGAGATGCAAATATTGATCAGTCGACCTTGTCACAGCTTGTCAATCTTAACTTCCATTGTAACTTCTTGACTGTTTTCAACTTTCTATTCAGCATTCGTTATTTTTTCGTTTCCTCTTGTTAAAGGGAATAATGCTTTAGTGGGTGTTTCTCGGAAAGGCAGAATATAATTTTCTATCTAATTGCTTTTCATGTTGCATACCCCGAATTTATGAAGGTTCAATATATTTTTTTTTCAGATTCCAACTGGAGATTTCTACCGGTCGGTGAGGATTTGGTGTTAAAAAAGTATTTTTATGATATGCAGTCAGTTTAAGAGTCATAAAGAAATTGACTTTTAAATTTTGTTTGCCAACAAAATATATTTGCCTAAATCACTAGAGGTTTCTTCTAGAGGGCGGTTCATTTTGACTATTATTTTATTACATGCATTCGCAAACTCACATTTGCGTTCAACAGAATTCGAATGTTCCTTGAATAAAACTTTTCCTATCGGAAGTTGTTTTTTTTTAATTTTTGTTTTATGACATATCCATAACACCCATACCCATACATACTCGTACCCATGACATAGTCCAGTAGGCTGAACCAAAAAAATGGAATGGGATAATGGGAATGGGATACAACGACACTAACAATTAAGCACTGTCTACTTTGGTATTAGTGAGACATCAGTCTTACCGTAAATCTCTTAATTAATTGCGCTAGCAGTCAAAACATCTGCTTTAAATATCCATAAGATACGAAGAAGAAGAAGAAGAAGAAAGAAAGAAAGAAAACGGTCTCTTACTCTTTCGCAAATAAAGTGTTTCAAAATTTTTGATACAAGCATAAATAAAATTCGATTATTTTAGTAAATCAAGAAGAATAAGAAGCGAAAGAAGGGTAATATTGAGTTGAACAAGTGAAGATAAATAAATCGGAATCAATCGTGAGAACGCAGCAGTTGGTCAATGTAAACACGCTCGCCAGGGGCAACCCAAAAAATGGAAAAACCTGAAAAATGTTTAGAGACAGGCGCATGAATGGCCAATACATAATCAACGAAAAGCACGTAGAAGGAAAAGTGTGCGTAATAAAGAACACCGGCGTAATAAAGAATAAGGAAAGCTGGAAAAATTCTACAAGGTCTTTTTCAATTAAAATAATTGATGATGGCGTAGGGCACACAATCAAATTAATTTCTGATACTAATGCTTTGGAATTAACTGAAAATATATGTTTGCATAGAACGGCATTTGCCCACCCCACCCGTCCGTCCGTCCGGATGCGCAGCGGAATGCATGTGCTAAAATAACAAGAGTAACATCCTGAGTCAAAAGATTTTTCTCTCAATGCAAACAAATTGTCACCAGCCTTTCTTCTGCCATTGCATTCGAAATGATCACGCACTCTATCTCTCTCGCTCTCTCTTCTGTTTTGGTAATCTCTGCACCCGTTGCGGATGTCAATTAGACGTTATTAACTTTATATAAATCAAATAGGGTGGGAGGGGAGGGTGGTTGTTAAAAGATAGTAAAAAAGGAACCACAAAAACTGTCAATTCAAACAAATTAAAGCGATGGCGAAGCGAAATGTAATAAATTTTGTTTAAAGTGTGTGATAAAATATTGTTTGTTTTTAAGCTGGAAAAGTAACGATAAATATACATATATGTTTACCACTGTATGCAATTAATGATAACACTACAAATGCCCCAACAGGCAGTAAATATAATACAATTTTTTCTAAAAATTTTGCCAAAATGTGGAAAAACGTGTTGGTTGGATTTTCCTCATTCAATATTTTCACTTTTTCATTTCCTTCTCATATTTACATTTTCCATTTGTTTGAATTTTTGTCGTTTTTTGATTCGGACCACTATCACAACTACTGCTAGACAAGTGATAACTTGATTTCTTTTCTAAGTGATGTTTGACGAAACCCGTTTTAGAAACTTATTTCATTGGATTTGAATTTTGAATGATTTTCGAAAAAAATTGTAACATGAATGCAATGATTGCATTTTTCAAGCTATCATTTTTATCTATCATTCATTATTCATCAACGATGAATAAAAGGTTGGAAACACGATTATAATTAGTTAGGATTTCAACAAATTCGCGTCAAAATGTCAAAAGGTTTTCGTGAATATTGATTAGAAGCTTTGTTCCTCCCAAAAATTGATTTTACAATTGCCGAACTTTTGCGTGCGTGTGCGTGTTTTACAGCAGTTAAACTTTGTTTGCTTAACGCAAATGCCCTTCATTCGATCATTCTTGTTTTTGGTTGAAATTCTTGTTTTATATTTTATCTATTATTATATTATATTATATTTTATCTATTACTATTTATTTTAGTTTTTTGTAGTTCATTTTCAAGGTTTTGGTGTCAATATTTTGTTTGAACATCGAAGCGCCTTCTGGCGCTTATTTGTTGCGAACAGCACACATAAAATCTTTGTATTTATTTCGCGTGACATTACATTTTCGTTGACAATGGAATGCCTCCACCCTACATTTCTCCATCTATCCCTCCACACATGAATTCATAAACGCGTTGTTGAAACCTGTTTTATGGCCAACTCTTTTTATGGCAGAATCAAGATATTAATACGATGTGGCAAATATTTCGACAGCTGCTTTCTTTAAGTTATGGACTACTCGAACGTGAAAGCAACCAACTAAACAAGCGGCTAACCAATCCATCCACCCTTCCAGTAGGGGCAATCCCCTTCATCACCGTTATGACACAGAAAAGTTTTCTGTTTTGCGTTCTATTTTTACCATAAGTCTCAATTTATAGGCTCCTCAAAAAGTTTAAAATTCGTTTAAGAGATAATTATACTAGCGACTAATAAATGCGCCAGCGGTAATGATTAGACCAGATTCATAATTATATCAATAATTTCTTCATCATCATATCGTTCTATCCAAAATAACCCTCCAGTAAAACTGCTCGGAATTATAATTAAAAATAATAATGTTTTCATATTAAAAATTGTAACCCTTTTGGGGTGTGACATGCGGTTGTAAAACCTTTTGGATATTAATTTCTGGGCGCGTAACCATCAGCTTCGACAAACAGATGTGTGTCACTGAGAGAGGTGACTGCCCCAATTTAGAAGACTTTAAAGAAGTACAAGATAAAAATTTTTATGTAAAAAATTTAAAAATAAAATCAACAATTTTGTAGTGCCGGAAGAGGAAACGGCTTCCATTTACCTTTCTTTCAACAAAAAAGAAATAATGAACATTTTAAAAGCAAAAGCGATATTTGGAAACTTTGAAGAGTTCATTGTTTTTAATGGTCGAATAAATAAAACTCCGTGAATTATTGCCTACTTGAAAATTGATAATAAAAGTGGAAAGGAAATGCGTTACTGCCAATCAGAAAACTCGAAATAAAAGCAAAGGCGAAGCGATTCCTGGCAAGTAAAGTTAAAGGAGACCGAAACGGAAAAGCTACAAAATTGTATGATGCAAACCAGACAACTACCAACATCGATATCAACAAAAAAGCAGCACGAACAGCGCCAATCGGCAAGTTTGCTACACCTAAAAAAACATATTGTTGATTGAAACAATATGGCCACCTCAATAAAAAATAGTAGAAACTGGAAAAGAAGCGACTGACGAAGAGAAGCAGTGAAAAGAATACAAAATGGAGTTTGAAAACGGAGTGGATATCGACTATCGAAGAGCTATACGTGGATACCACTTATCGAAGTGCTCCGGGAGGTGCTGAACGTAATTGAATACTTAATTCTTATTAGAATAATCTTTTGTTGAAATGTACTTCACATACGACAGGAGGTTAAATCTATTTAAGCATAGTTTAACCAGAAAAAATGCTTTAGATTAATTAGAGGCCTGAGTGTTGTGACCATAGTAGAAATAAACCTCCAAAGAAATAACAGGCAATGGCAAATTAGCGCGGGTGAACGTCGATTGGCTGTCCAGCAGTGAGCCAATAAGAAGTCTGAATACCGAAGCCACTTGAAAACCAAAAACAAAAAAGAGGCAAACTGGATATACAATTCGACACACAAGAATGCCTCTTTCCTTCTGTAGAGGCTGTAGAAGCGCAACAATTTCTCCCAATGCATGTAGTCGTTTGTGGTTTACTGAGCGAATGATGAAACAGGAGGTGAAAAAATAAAATAGTCAACATTCTTCGTTTCTAGTACTATTTGCCAACAATATATTCCTCATAGTTTTTTCTGCGATCATTTTGTGAGATCATTTTAAATATTTAGACTTTTCTCTGTAACGCCCACCGCAAACAATAGCTATAGCATCTATATAGGAACTAGTCAATTTTTCACCAAACACACCATCTGTCATCTCTCTTTCACTCTTTGATTTTAACGAGAAAGAATACTGAGCGTAGGTAATTATTCCAATTGGATCCAACGCATAACATTGAGTATAATGTATCCGTTACTAACTTGTCGTCACAGCGATATGCACGCAGCCATTTTTATATGTTTCTTCAGGCACTTTAACGAGTAACAAAAGCGAGATACAACTTACCTCAACTTTAAAAACTCACCACTACGGTTTATAGCGGAGCTCTTTCCATCCATTACTTTCTGCTCTACTTGTGATATACATTCTCTGCTTGGTCGAGCTATATCGATCTCACTCTCGCACACTTGTTCAGACGGATGTTTTAATGTTTCCAATCGATTTTGGGTTGCTCATTCGCTCATCGTCGTCTTCGTTAGCAGTCATTAATGTTGAAGCGAGCACGGTATGTGGCAAAAGGCAACCCGCTGAAAACGCAGCGGCAACAACAAGAGTCAAACAGTATGGTACCACCTCTTCACGAATATCGGTATGCGGCGCAAACGTCCGTCACGGCATCGGGTCAAAATCTCGAAGCTAGAATTTCAGGAGTCTTCAGTCCTGCTGCGAATCTTGTGTCGGAGAGTTTGGCAGCGCTCACGCTGTTCAAGAGAAATGTGAACGCAAATGCTAGAAAACAAATATATTTTACGGATTATTTTCTTTAGAAGCTAAAAAAGCTTTCCAAAAAATTATCCTTTCAGATAGATTGAAGCGAAATAAAGACGCATCTACAGGATCTACCGAGCAGAGATCAGTCAATCGTTACAGCTTTGCCTTTCGCGAGTGAAGCTCAAATTAAAAAAAGACTACAGAGAAATATAAAGTTTGCAAATTCTAACAATTATTTTCGTGATAAAAAAGTGTGTCAGAGAAAAAGTACTTTCGAAATCAATATAGAAAATAGCGAAAAACCAAGTGAATATTTGGTAAAGTGTGGTTTCCAAAAGTTAAAAACGTCCCGTTTTCTTCCATATCTTATTCAGCAAAATCCTGCAGAATTTTTGTGAAAGTCTCTAGGTTTTGATATAACATATTTTATTGTATTTCTACTTTCACCCCATCCCTCAAAATGATGATGAACGCCTTCATTGAACCCAGCGCTCCCTCGCAACATCATCTTGCCTCGTACGGTTTACGAATGTCCCCAACCAGCAGCAGCGGACAGCAACAAACGGACTTAGTGACTAGCTCGCAACAGCAGCAACATCAAACACAACAACAACAACAGCAACAGCAACAACAGCAGCATCAGCAGCAGCAACAACAGCAACATCAATCCCAGCAGCAGCAACAAGCCCAACAGCAACAACAACAGCAGCAACAGCAGCAATTAGATGCCACTAGTTTGATGCCTTCGCCAATGTCGCTCAACAACATCAGCGACATGTCATCATCGGCTGTTTCCGCATCAGCTGCTGCTGCCGCCGCCTACCAGAACTCCGCTGGTTATTCGCACTTCAATACGCAACTCGGTTCCGCTTACGCTTCACGTGACTTCCTTTTAGGAGCACGACGCCCTGATAACGATTATATGAGCAGCTCAGCGGTGGCGATGGGTCAAGGCGTTGGCTCTTCCGCCGACTCAATGCTGTTTCCCTCTTTCCCTGCGTCCCATGTCAATCATGCTGATCTCACTGCTGCCTCCTCCTTCAGCAATCACCCCTTTCATCACACACACCATGCTGCTGCTGCTGCCCATCATCACGCGGCCGCAGCACATCAACACCATCAAATGCGTATGGGAATCGCTGGTGCGTCCGAATATGCTCATCCTTATGCCCATCATGCTGCTCAACATCATTCGAACTTCCCGTCGGTGCATCATCACGCTGCTGCCGCCGCCCATCATCAGCACGCGGCCGCTATGCATCCCGCCATGCATCCGGCGGGTGCTGGTGCATTTTTGCGTTACATGCGTCATCAGCCGTCAGCGGCCGCGACCATCAAACAAGAGATGCAGTGCCTCTGGGTCGATCCCGATCAACCTGCCGGACCCGCCGGCCGCAAGACCTGCAATAAGATCTTCCATTCTATGCATGAAATTGTGACGCATCTGACGGTGGAACATGTCGGCGGACCTGAATGTACAACGCACGCGTGCTACTGGATCGGCTGTAGCCGCAACGGCCGTCCATTCAAAGCCAAGTACAAGCTGGTCAATCATATTCGGGTTCATACGGGCGAAAAGCCGTTCGCCTGCCCGCATCCGGGTTGTGGCAAGGTGTTTGCACGCAGCGAGAACCTTAAAATACACAAGCGTACGCACACCGGTAAGTTTGTCCAGGCAATATTTTGGTATAGTTTTTATTAACCCACAGAACAATAGGTTCTCAGAAGGTCGAAGGGTTTGTTCGAAAACCAGCACTTAAGAAAAAAACATAATTTGGTATATATTGCGTCTTTGAAGGTGGCTTAGATAGACTCTGGTGGAAGATTAAAATTACCCTTTCTGTGATTCAGAATGGGGCGGGGCATAGAAACGACAGCAGGTTATGCCGTTACAAATCGAAACTTCAATAGTTTTCCGATGACCAAATGCAAATTTAAATCTGTTCAACAGAAGAGATCCTGTTTATCCTTTGCATGCGCAAAAGTTCGTAAAAAATCAAAATTGGTTTAACTCGAAACATTGTTAGTGGATTAGAAACCTTTATATGGAAGATTATGTTCCAAAAATTCAGTAATGGTAATAGTTCAATTCGTTCTTCGTCAATAACGGTAACGGTTCTATACGTGACTTCTTCAAACTCATATTATAATATTTTCTGAATGCCATCAATGACGGATCAAGAATTCCCAATCTGTTGCCATTCGCTGTGCAAGATATTGCGGGTAGGAAAAACATGTGATAACGTAAAACATTTGCCACTTATTTTTGTTGTTCTGTTAATTCTTTAATTAAATTTTGAATAAATTTAAGTTTGGAATTTTGAGAACAATAACCTTTACAACCTCGACTTGAAAGACGCCTAAAATAGTTTTCTCACAAATGAAAATTATACTGTTTTCAGTTATTGATAGTTATTCTTCGACTTTAGAAAAAACACCGTTTGATGGTGTTCACATTGATATTCAATCGTCTGTGCCTTTGCTAAACTTTAATCCATGATTAACATTTTTTGTTTTATTGTTTGGATGCTAATCTTTTACGAATTTTAAATTCACTTTTATTTTTCGCTACTATTTCACTTATAATTATTTACGCATAAAACGGCGATATATACACTAAAAATATTTGTGTTTCATTCATTCATTCATTCACTCACTACTTCTCATTCTTTACAAAATTTTTAATTTTTATTTTTAAACTCGCTTAAACAGTGTTAGTCGTTTTGTGATGGTCTTTTATGATTTTTGATAGTCTTACCACTTTTTATTTTTTTTTTATTTTTCATAAAATCATCATAAAAAAATTGCTTGTGTCATTTTCATGCCTCAATCGGGACTTAATCTCTCATTAATACGGCTTATGTTCGGACTTCATTAACGTTAGTCGCGTTGACCGTAGACTCAGCCAACACTCGAAAAAGAAAGATGATCAAATGGAATTTCTTTAGTTGTTTAGCTCAGTTCAGTTTAGAAGAAACAAAAAATTTACCTGGAGCGATTCGGATATTATTGTTATCAAAATTACTAAGGGGAAACAGTGAAAATATTTCGGAGATTTTTTGAGGTATCGCAAAATAATTTCAAACGCATACGCCTTCATATTAATATTTTACTTTTCTCACTATATATTTGCTCCTCCTTATTTCGCTAAATTTTAACGATATGGATTGAAAAATTAAATTGAGAGAAATAAAAGCATAAAATCAGAATACAATTTAAATAAACGCTTATATAGATTTCTAATATAAAATTTCATTAATATGTCAAAAAATACAGAATGGTTTTGAAAATAAAATATTAATTACAAACCATAATAATTAACAATAATTCTCTTTTCCTATTCCTGCAATTTAATCTGCAATTAATTCGGGTAATTGTTTTATAATTTTTTCGGTTTTGACATACTATTTATTTTACCTTTCTTTTCGTGTCTAATTTTATTAATGTTTTAAATTAATTTTTTGCTTTACCAAGAAGTAAATTATTTTTTCTTCTAAAACACGCAAACAAGAACAGCGGAAAAAGGCAGTAAATTGAGGCTTATTTTTTTAAAGGCTTATTTTTTTTATTAATTAAAATGAAATTATTGGTAAGACAAATTTTATCAAATCGCTGTTCACAAAATTATACCCAGATAGTTAAAATCCATTCTACTTTTCTCGATGACTGAAAAACAAATTCTCTTAAGGAAAATAAAAATAACAGCGAAACGATAAACAACCAACTGGCTAAATCTGGCAACTGGTAGTATTTAACAATAACAAAATCAAACATATAAAATCGTGGTGACTTAGTCGAAACCTGACGAAAAACTTGCGTTTTCGTAAGGAAATAAAAAAACCGAATAAAAACGCATTTAATGAGCAGAAAATTTATGAATATCATAAAAATAAGATCGCAGTTTTATTACGTTGTAATGCGTTGAAAGTTGCGAATGCGTGGCCGCGTATTTTTTGTGATTATGTGTTTATTTGCTGTTCGTCGTACAATATTACGGCCAAAATGAATCAAGTGGTTATTTTCCCTTTTATGGGCTTTTATGACAAATCGATCTCCCGTCACAACACGAATAGCGGTGCCAAAAGTAATCTATTTCTAATTTATGATAGTCGTCGATATCTGTAAGGATTTTATTCTTGGAGGAATTGTTTTAGGTAGAAGTTATTTTAAGATCACTTGCAGACAATTCTTATAAATTTTCATCGCCATCATCTTGGAGGTTAAAGATACCATATCATATCATACGATGAAATATTAATTTAAAAATTAATTTAGAATAAATTTATTTAGTAAATTAAATTTCGAAATATTTTTTTATGTTTATAAAAAATAATATTTGGCTTAATAAGAAATACACTAACCTCTGACCAGTGGTAACATTCGCTTTGACGACTTAAGCCAAGTTTTATAGCAAGTGTGGCTGATTGAACCTCAGACATTGCCAGCACATTGCGTTGGACTGCAGCCATTGCGTTGCTGCATTAGTTAGTAAAACACAACAAATTTTATTGAAACTGCAGCATCATTGAAAAATAATTAAAATGTTACCACAGCCACACAGTCGTGATAGTCGATGTTACCTTCATCAAAATGAGCTTAAGCAACGTCACCGTTACCCTTATTCTTCATCAACACCCTCACTACCTCGCTTAACAACACCATTGGTAGAGTGGCCAACCTCAGTTTGACATAATGATAGATTATGATCATTCCTTGGCTGATTCTATTCCTTAGCAATCTTTAGACCAAGCCCTTCGATAATTTTAAAGATCAAGCATTTATGAGTCTACAGACAGGGAGAAAATATTCGCTTTGATTGATTTTTCCTCCGATTCTACCAATCAATCCATCGTTAGTTAGTCAATAAACGGGAATAACATGCGTGCATGTTTTATTATTTTCAGTAAGAAAAAGGCAAATAACCGGCAGACAACTAATTTTTTTGATGAGTTTTAGATTTGGTTATTTTAGCTAAACTAATTGTTGTTGTTGCTGCTGATACTCGTATTGGAAATTTAATTTTTCTTGCATTGATTGCTAACAATTACCAGACAGATTTCCCCCCCCCCACGCTCTTTCCATTATTCTCATTATTTTCATTATTTAGTGCCAAATCGATTGTTATGTATATTGTTTTCTATTTTGTTTTATGTTGCTGTAAATTTGCTGTTTTTGTTGTGAATTATTATTTTCTTCTTGCCTGCCGTTTTAAAGCTTTTGAAAAATGCCGTCGCCACTGCCGATTTTTCCAAGATCTCTAAGAGCCATATCTCTATCCTTCTCGCACACTCGCGCCCATACATAGACCGCACACATACATATGTGTAACAAATAATATTTTGATGTTGTAATTAAAAAAACATTGCTACAAGGAAATAAAGAGGTCATAAAAAGCCGCACAACGTCAGAAGCGACGATGACGACGAAAGCGGCGGCGCTTTTTGCAATTTTAATTAAAAATTTAATCGAAATAACGAAAACAACAACAAAGAATTACAAGCGTAGTGAAATAAATCTTCGAAAGCAGCAACAAAAAGGGTAGAAATATTCGAAAACTCAGAATGAATTTCACTTCAAAGCTTGGCCAAAGTTTGGAGGAAAACTATTTTATTGATGCAAGACCAACAATAACAACAAAATTACGAACCATAAATACTTGAAACAGTATTACAAGATTAGTAGTGGAAAAAACATCCAAACACGCACACATACATCTACACACATCGATCTAAATGTGGCTTGACTAAAAAATCAGACTACTTCGATGAATTTTTAGAGTACGATCGCTCGAATTTGGAACTTCCTTAAGAAAAATATAGAACACACACTCTAGATTATAGAGTCTAGAAGTTGGAAACAACAGCAATCAGAAAGTTTTGTTCCTGACTGTTTCACCCTCTCCCTCTTCCTCTCTCCACCGCTATATCTATCTATTCATTTCACACTATCCCACTCTCTCTCTCCGTTCCTCTTTCTCCACATCCCTATCTCTTCACTGCTTTAGTATCATTCTTTTCGTCTTTGTTGAACAATAAGTAAAACTTGTAAACTCCGTTTTAGGATTTAAATACTTTAATTTCAAGTATCATTCCTTTATCTTGATTTCACAGTTATCTTCCCCATTCCATTTACTTATAGTAAGGTTATCGATACTACCAGCAATCCCAACCGCAACAAAAGCAACAACAAGCCGGCAACGACTACTACTACGACGACATAACAATAACCTCTTGACAATCGTCTAAATATGCAGTTTCAGCTCATTAAGCATTTCGTATTCACACTACCGCAGCCTTACACATGCAAGCACACAAACATTTGCTCCCAAGTGCACACGTTCATTTACAAACACTAAATAAATCAAAACTCAATCACACCGAATGACGCGTGTCAAAACTTCCGCCAAACCATAAAAATTGTCGGAGGGCAAAACAACCGCACGCGCATACATCCATATCCACACAAAGACATATATTTACACACTCTCTCACGGACACACTCGTACATACACGCACACACATGCACACACAAACAAATCGACAAAATCGTTTTATATACAGCGACACATATAGTCTTTATCCTTCACGAATAATTAAATTTGGAAATTGGGGTTAAAATATTGATAGCTAAATATTGACAATAGTTACCGAAAAATAATAAATATATGTATATATTCTCAACGATATGACATCTCATGTAATCAATAAGAATCTGATAATTTATTGTTTTAAATTTTATGGAACCCAACAATTCTATGTAGTTTTCATTAGGATTAATCCTTGCAAAATAAGAGCACTTTTTCTAGACGTTTTATCTTCTCCTTCTAGAAACATGCATCTGTAAACATAAATTCAAGTGTTGCTTAATTTATTACTGATCTTATTTTTTAAGAAATAATTTTATCTGGAAATGCTTTAACGCGAGTCATGGTATTTCCACTATCTTCAAATGGTTCTTGTTTTTGCTAAGATCAATATTATTTCAATTAGAAATTAATGATTGGAATTTTCGGGCAGAATCTGCAAAGATTAAAGTTCAATTATTAGTTAATTAATTGATATTATTTATCAATATTTAAAAATTAATATTCAATTCAAGACAGTTAATCTTATTGAGTTTTCTGAGTCGAGAAAGTGTTTTCATCATTCCTTGCACAATGCGGTTTTAAGACAGATCAGTTCGAGTGATAGAAACTACAGAAATTCATTGTTGTTTAATCCGTGTTTTGTTTAACGCATTGAGGAGGATACACATTTTAGTGTATTTAAACATATTAAAATTATGAAAGAGATCATGTTAGCGTACGCAAGGTTTCCCTTTGAGGTTCTTGTATGGGATGATGACATTCTTGGATATTTTCACAATACAGGGTAAATCCAAGCTGGAGACGTAAGAATCTCAAATTATAAGAATTTTACTTTCTGTCGATCGAGCAAGGACAGGTCGTTTCCAAAGACTGACCAAGAGGCTACACTATGGTACTACGGAGACGGGTCCTTATAAATAATACTAACACCTGTATGATTTAAGCAAATAAAATATCCTGGGTAACCCGACCCAATGTGAGATTTTCGTAGTGGCCGTATCCGTAGTGGACAATCAAAATTTTACCGGAAATTTAGCGACATTAGTTCCAGACTTGATACTTTAAAAATATAGTGATCACTTTTGAAATTGTTGGAAAGATTACTTTGTAAGGAGATTGTATAATTTCGAAAAAAGGTAGCGATGGGGTGAGGTGTTGAAAAGTCTATCAGTGAATATTAGAGAAGTATTATATTTCGTAAAGGTGAAAAAAATATACAAAAGAATAAAAGCGCCATATTTTCCCCAAGTGTGTAACGCAAAATATCTTACATATTGATAAATAATTTAATGAATGAATTCGAT
Organism: Physocephala rufipes; assembly: GCA_963966595.1. Taxonomy (NCBI): domain Eukaryota; kingdom Metazoa; phylum Arthropoda; class Insecta; order Diptera; family Conopidae; genus Physocephala; species Physocephala rufipes. The sequence continues at coordinate 55,340,283 of OZ016501.1, forward strand.
CGATTCAGTTTAAATCGTTTCCTGCAACAAAAGTAAAACCAAGGCGAAGAAATCTTATTCCTTCTTAAAAAGAAAAATTAATATAAAATGTAGTCATTAGTAACTTATTTAATAATTTATTGATCATTTAAATATTTCGAAATAATCAAGGATACGATAATGAGATATACTATATTTTTAATAATAATTCACATTTTTAACATTTATTAATATTTCGTCTTTACTTAATTATTATAAAAGATTTTGCGATAATAAAACTGTTATTAATGACATCGCGTTAATGTCTTTATGCGATAAAAGAATTACCCAATTTTTTCAATGCCTTGAAAATAAGCAGTTGTTAACAATTAACTATTAATTATAAATGAAATCTTTATTGAAAAAGTTTAGCAGACGGGTATGATTTAATTTAATACCAAAGCGATAAAACAGAAGCCATTAACACACGGATACCAAATAAGTTTTAAAATTAAAAAAAATCAATGATTATCCGTAATTGTGAGTTTAAAGGATCACAAAACAAAAACAAAAGTAGAAAGACCTTAATGAAAATAATCAATAATTGCTTCAAAATTATTGCGTTTTATTAAAGCGCAATGGAGAAAACAGTGGAAAAAAGCAACAACAAAAGCAACAAAAACTATTTGCCATTCGACAGAAAGAGGAATAATGAATAAAATAAAATCTGAAACAATAAGGACAACAAAAACAAATGATGTGGCCATGAAGGAGACAAATAGTAACAACAACTACATTACCGCCAGCAACAAAACGACTGAAGCAAAAACGGCGACAGCAATAAATAATACAACGACAACAACTATAGGCAATCCTCATCATCACAAACCTCATCGTCCCCATCCACCTTCAGCGAGCGTAGGAACAACAGCGGGTCCAGGAACCGACCAGTCTCGACCGACTGACTCTATACGTAAATCGCTCCATACAAGCTTTTTCACGCCCTCTTTTTTAAAGTCGTTTACATTTCTTTTTGTTGTCGTGCATGTCGTCATCGCTTGTTGTTGTTGTCGTAATCATCCTTGTTGTTTTATATACGAAATTATTACTTCCTCTTATTATATCTTCCTCTTTTCTCGTTTTTTCAATGACGCGATGTCGCTGAGCCTTCGGTTTTCACTCGCTGGACTTTTTCATTTGATTTCTTCCCGCTATTATTGACATTTTTTGTTCTAGCAATAGCTGTTGTTGTTATTGTTGTCGTCCCATTCATTAAATGCAGCTGCAACCGTAACAACTCGTGTAACCGCGTCACAAAATGGCTGGACTTTTTTGAACGTATGCGTAAAGAATCTCGATAAAACAAGAATATTATCGAAGTGTTGGCGATTAAAGTTTTCATATGGTCGCGAAGTGTTCTTCTGTACGTAAGTTTATGTGTAATGTCAACAATAACAACAACACCAACAACGCAGCAGTAATATGAAGGCGTTGCAAATGACAGAATAAAAAATAAATTAAAACAGAAAAAATTCCCGCAGAGGAAGGAAGACATTTTTAAATTGACCAAAACTCCACGATGAAAATATTGACTAACGTTCATAAATGGTGGACACCCTTTAAAAGGTTGAAAACAATCAGAAACAAATAAACAACAAACCATCGAAAGTATAAATATTTTTATAAAGCAGAAACAAAATTTAAAGAATTGCAAAATAATTTTTTAAAAGTTATTTAAAATATTATTTTATACTTAAAAATATTTATATATATATTTATATATATTTATATATAATATATATATTTGGGATTATTGCAACGGTTTTCTGACAATAATCATTGTGATGCCTTTGAAAAATCGCTTCTTGAATATCGTCGATTCTTCGAAGTTATTGTCTATCATGTCATAAAGAGTATTTCTTTTTGATTAGTTTAGTATTTAGCTGCAATTATTTTAATGAAAACTTTATATTAATTCCTCTTCCAAAAATCATTTTGTTGCTTAAAAATGTTGTGTCTGTTTTTAAATATTTCGTTTATTTTCTATTATATTTCAATCTGTCGTTTAGTTCTAATTTTGATATTTTGTTTTATCAAAATCTGTGCAAAACTGTGCTAATTTGTGCCCTTCAAATGGAAGATTTCTTCTCCTTTGCAACTCATTTGCGTTCGATGTCTATTCCATTCAGTCAAACCAATTCAATTCATTCCTTAGCTTAACTACTATTTCAAAGATTCGTGGTGGTCTGTCAGGGTTCTGATATTGAATGGAAGCATTATTCAGAACTGAAACGTTATTCAAGTTTAAATTTGAAAATGTTTGTATATTCCCGTTTGTACGACTGACTGTATGTGTAGTTTTCACGCCCACCACCACTTTCTGATAGTGAGTGTGCGCGTCGAATGTGTTTGTCGTTTCATCTGCTGATGAATACGAATATACTGTGAGTATTCATGTTCACATATTTTCCACATTTTTAACATGGCTGCCCGCCAACGACTGACTCCCGATATGGCATAAAAAGCGGTGTTAGCCATACGAAAACGTCGGTCATTCTCCTTTTTTTTTTTGTATATAGTCTGCGTCGTAGTTGTTATTGGTTGTTGTTATTGTTGTCGGCGTTATCAGTTTACTTGACTTACTGTGGTCACTGCGGTTTTCACACTTGCAGGCGTTGCTGTTGTTGTTATAGTTGTTGTGGGGCTTTTGTGATTGTCCTGTTACACTTCTACGGTACTCCTGCTGCGGAAGTGACAAAAACTAAACACGACGCGGCCTTGGGTCATGCGACCTTTTCCAATTCAAAGAAGCTTCAAAAAAACTCGTACTTAATACGATTTTTGTTTCAAAACACTTAAATATACTTTTTAAAAATTATTTAAACATTTTTATTGAGACGCAGATTATGTTCTGTGGACGCCCTTTTAAAAACGTTTTGACTAGTCCTCAACCATTCTTGATGGTCTAATTATGGTTTTGTTTACATTTCATTAATTTTAATAACGACTAGTTTCTTCTTGCTCTTTTATAACATTCCGTTGCCGCCTTTGTGCAGTTTTTGCTGCTTCCTTTGCTTTCTTTCGGTTTTTATTTTTTGTTAAATGAGAAAATGAAAAACCGTTTTAAATGTTCTTTCGCGCCAGTGGCGTGCACAATTTTATGTCTTAATGAGCAAGCGAAGTATGGAACATTGTGAAAACTTATATAATACTTTTAGAGGAAAGGACACCCCCGAGCATGACCTCCAGCCAGGTCACTGTTATTTGAAACAGCTCCACAGTGTGCACCGTAACGTTCGGGCCACTAGATGGTCTATATAATAGTTCACTACGGCTAAAAGGACTAAGATGATGCTTCATTATTTTACACTTTGTTCTGAAACTGAAAGAACTTTTGACACGACCAATTATTATTAACCATATTGTACTCCTATACACCATTAAACCCCCGCCCCTTTTATCCTCGTTTTCCGCTGTACATTTTCTTCCATAAATACAAATTGGTATTTATACCTAAATGAAGTGCTTGTAGCTGCCACTTGCTGTTCATATTATTTTAACAGTGCTGCCACTTGATAACATTTTACTCACTCTAGTTTTCCTTTTCAAAATAAAGAAAAGAAATTGGATGACCAAAAAGTGGAATCAAAACGAGTAACTAAAAAATTCCTCAACACCTTCCAACAAAGGGGAAAAATAAAGAGAAATGACAGTTCTTAGAAAAGAAAAGAGTCACGATCAGGAACTAAAGTGAGTGAGTGAGATGTTCTCTTAATGACATCTGGCCGAATATAAATCTAGATTTAATTCTCGCCAGAAATATTTAATTATGTGAAATTCGATTGATTTGAAATTTCTTACAAATTATAAAATGTCATTTGCAATTGTTAATCCAAGAAGTCAAGTCTTACAACAAAAATAAACGCTTCAAACGATTGGACAACTTTAAATCTTAGCTAATTCGGAAATCGGATTGAGTCAAATCTCTCAAGCGATATATTCACTAAACTAAATTCATCAACATTATTCACATAAAATGACCGATCTATCTACCAATCGTTCGATCTAGAGTTATGATCTTTTCAAAACAACCAAACCGGCTTAAGCTGGTGTGTATGTGTGTCTGGTTTTGTAAAATTTTTTGATATTTCTGCAACTGTCAATGATTGATGGCTTTATTGGTTTCACTACGTTTAGCAATTGTTGCAACAGTTCTCTCAGTCCTTCTCAGAATTTTTCGAATTACGAATTGGACCGACTGACTGACTTGGGCCAATACACTACCTTATTGCTCAACGATCATTTTTACAATTCACCTTTCGGTCCCAACAAGGATTCCTCGACGCAGACGGAGTTGCCAACATTAAGGCAGGTAGTGTTAAAACACCACGTTTGTACAGGAATCAGTTCGGAAACCGATCGGGCTAATTCGAGAACGCATTTAGTGTTCGTGTCTGTCTTTAAATTTCTGTCCAGGGTGTTGCTTATTTGGAATATCTTTACTCTTGTTTTTTTTCTTTTTTTTTTTTTTGTCAAAGTAAAAGTCATCAATTAGTTACGCTGTTTGTTAATATTTATTTTCTTATTTGGAAAAATGACGAATTTCTACGGAACGAGATGCGGAAGACCTGTCTGTTCTTGTACTACAATTATCCACACTTAATTTAAATTTTAATCCGAATTTTAGGACGTTTCCTTTTTCTTGGTTTTTTAAATTTTGGGAAATGAAAAGGTTTCAATGATTTTCTATTTACGTGACCATACAAATCACAAAAAAAGTAAATATACACGAAATAAAAGCACAAAAATGTGTTGCAGATTTTTAGTAAATCTGATTTAAAATTATTTTCTTCTTCTTAATCAATGGAACTTCGATGGGGTGAATTCAGGAATGTCTTCTTCATTCTAGCACTTTTGTACTTCCGTAAACGCCTAACAACGCCCTACAGCGTAACAGCGTAAGCCTAAATCAATAAATCTCTGTTAGCGCAATTTAAATGCTTTATTTTCAACTTTGTTGTCCGTGCTCTTTTTTTTTGGCACATACTTTGGCACTGCCAAAGACAGCCATTAAGACGGACAATTCTTAGGCCACATAAGAATAATAATGTTATAACCAAAAGACTAACAATGATAAAAACCAAAGGAAAAACCATACTCTTTCATTCGCTTTCTAGTGATTTAATAGCAATGCGACGGAAAGTCGTAGAGTACATAAATTTGCTTATTTTCTACTTCCTTTTGCAATTCTTTAATATTTCTCGAGTAATCATTTCTTAGTATTTTTTTGAATCGATTCGGTTACGTTTCATCCTCATCTTCCTCTTCTACAACTTCTTGTTTTTGTGTTCTTATTGTTGTTATTGTCACTGTTTTATCTACAATTTTCTTAACATAAGAAGAATTTGCGGAAGCGTCTGTTCCAGGAAAAGGAAAGATTGCTAGAGTTATTGCCATTACTTCTTTTTTCTTCTTTCCGGAAACGTCCATGATGCGTAGCCTTCAAATATTAAACGGAAGGAAAAAGGACTGAAGAAGGGAGAAAAAGACGGAAATAGCGAGAAACGATAGCGCAAGCTGTTCGAAAGCAAAGTTTATTTCGATTTAAAATAATGGCCAAAATTGGCTAAAATGACAGCAAAAGTGTTTGTGTCATGTCAAATGCCAAGACACACACAAGTAACCGTTTCAGCCCCAAATCAGGATAGAAAAAGAATAAGAGGAAACAGAAGAAGGGTGGGCATGAATTGAAAAAATATGGCGCCCAAGAAAAAAATTTAAATATTTTATTAGATTCGAGTGACAGAAAAAACAATTTATCGTATTCAAATGATGACATAACAAAATGTCATTGCAAAACTTTACAACAATATTTTTTGTAGTTTTTGGTTTTTAGTAAAATTATTGTATTAATTGTAAAACGTCTTCAGTTTTTGAAATTATATCAATTTCTAATTATTCATGATTTGTGTTTAATTTAACGCGATTTTTACTTGTTTTTATTAGAAAGTCATTAGAAAATTGTGTGAAATTAATTTGAAAATCATACAAAAGTAATTCAAAATTATTTCAGAACATACTGTCATTGTTTTCACACTTTTTAATTATTCGATATCATTTCATTATAATTTTATTTCATAATCATATCTAACGGAAACTATATTAATTCGCAGCACACTGAGAAATATTCATTCTCGATTTCTGCCACTACTTTTTTTTACAACACCAACTTTGCACCACTCTTGTTCTTACTGCAATTGTATATTCTATTTCATACAATATTTGAATCCTTCGCAAAAGGGTGTTTTAAATATGAAATTTCTATGGATATATTTTTTCGAACACTTTAGTCCGGTTCATTTGTGACGTCATGCTTATTAAAAAACTGAAAACAAAAGCTAATCAGTAATCACTGATATTCCACGCACGAACAACAAAATGGTAGATTCGAAACGAATCGACGTTGTCGAGTCCTTCCCATCCTTCCAAAATTGCTGCTTTTGTTGCTTCTTCTTCGTAATAGCGTTTAATGTTAATGTTTCAGAAGCAGGTCACCGGGCTTTGTACGAGGAAGAGTTGGAGGGTTGGTTCATCTTTGGCTGGTGGAGGGTATGCCTCAACACCGGACACGCTCAGGGAGTTAGGGTTGCTTTTAGTTTCGAAAGGCGCTTTAGTGGGTAACTGCTAGGAAAGGAGCCATTTTGGTTTTTTCTTCCTTCTGTATTTTGTAATGTTATAACTAATACTTTCACAGTTTGTCGGTGTTGTTGTTGTTGTTGTTGACCTCCTTATTTTTTTTCAACATTATTCAGATTTGCAGAATGATAAGCAAAAAAGCGACAGAATACAGCGTTAACAAATAATGGTGACGCAAAAGCACATTGTTGTTGTTTGTTGTTGCTAACGGTATTATTATGGTTGTTGTTGTTTTCTGTTGTTAGTTTTTGTTGTAACATTTATGTAGTTATTAAAAATGTTAAGAATCTTTTAAAAACGAACAAATTCGAGGGGCGGACGCTTGAGATTCATTGGGTTTCGTTGTCGACGGGAAGGGATTCGAGCCTTTCCGTTAGCGGATTAACGTTTTGTTGTATTTTCTTAAACATAATGAATTCGCTCGTTAATAATTTACTGTAATTATTAATGAGGGTGCAATGAATGAAGGTATAATTATCCGTTCATACGAGATAGCCCGAATAAAGCTTGTAGAGCTCGAATACGGTTTTAAGTTTTTCATAATGTTTGAGATTAAAAGTTTTTCATAATTTTATTTTTCATAACTTGAAAATAATATTTTAGAATTGAAATAATCGAACAAATCTATTCAATGTATTCTTGTTTTTTACTCTGAGTCAGGAAATATTATTAAGAATTATTTCAACTCCAAAAAGTATTTTAAGTAAGTTTCAAAAAATAAATTTGAACTAAAATGAATAACTAAATATGAAACAAATAATGATGATGGAAAGTAAATTTACTTCGGAGCATTTCAATTTCAATTTGCGGTCTTTTCTTTAGTGACGTCACTCGAGGAATGATAGAAAATCTCAGAATCAAAATATTTCCATTTTCATATTCGAAATTATTTGTTTCTGAAAAAATATTAAAACAATTTATATCATTGATGAAATAAAATTTTTGTGGAATCTACTTTGGCGATTCGAGTCACCTTTGAAGTGCCCAAGATCAGGTCAGTACTTCCTGATTCAAGATATTGCCAAAAAGGTCGGACAAACAACAAACCAAAAAAAAAAATTCAATGTCTGAGGCGCAAAATAAATTTCCCCAAAATAGAAATGACCAATAAAAAAAAATTAGTAAACCTTATATTCGTTTCTCACGAGGTAATTTTTAAGAACTCTTGTAGTTTTTGTTATTGTTGCGTTTAAAGAAATCAAACTGTCCTGACGTCCAATAAGACTAACATCCGAAAGAATCACAAAACGAAATGAAATGAAACGAGGACGAAATGGAATGGAATAATGGACGGTGTTACTGCGCCAATTTCGCATAAACTGATCAACACAGGCAAAAGGCATTAAATTAAACTGTCATCTCGGATTTTATTTGCCGCATCACTAAATAATAATCATATTTTCTGATCCCTTTCTCTTTCTAACTTTTTGGTGAAGCGAGCGAATAATGACGATGAGAGGCAGTGATGACAATGACGTCGAGTGTGCCAATGAAGGCGAGGGTGCCGGCGATGGAGTCGATCGCAGTGGCGGTGGCGATCGCAGCGACGGCAATCTCGGCGGTAATAAAAAGCCACACGATCGTCAAAAAACTTACAGGAATTTGGCGATACTCGTATTAGCTGGGTATGGTTAAAAGGCGGAAAAGACCAAGAGTCAGGTAGACAGACAAAGAAATTGGTGAACGGACAGATAAACACAGAGACAATTGTGTGAAAATGATTTTAAGAATTTTTATAATACTCTCGTTATAAACCTTGACTAATCCTCTAAATCGGTCGTTCTGCCAGAAAAAATAACGCGCGACTGAACTCTAAGCAATCCCCATTCGTCTACATTTCTTCTTTCCTCTTCTTCTTCTTATTCGATGTGTGTTTAAATTATATTTTTTGTTCGTAAAAAAATATTTGATGAGAAAACTAAAAATGATTACGATTAAACTACGACTCCTTTCAACCAAAAAGCCAAATCAAAACATGAATACGCATCAATTCAATAGATAAAAATAAAATTGCCAATCTAAAATTAGAATAATAAAAAACAAAAATAAATAAATATAAAACAAAAATTTAGGAAATGGTATAGGTCGGGAGACTCCTTTTTGTTCATCAGTGGCTTCTTTAATGCAATACAACAACAATACAACAACTGTCAGAAATAATTTCGTTAGTTTGTGATCTCTCACTGACACCAAATCATCACTGCGTGTAGATGTTGACAATTTTAGGTCTTTACGCTTGTCTAATGACGTAACAAGCAATACGCAGTATATCGTAAGATAAATATCATCATCGTTACTCCTCACTCCTTTACCTCATTTTAATATTGTGTTGTCGTTTCTTCTAATCTGTATATTGCAATGAAGTGCATAAACATAACGCGATTTGCCGATGCCATTTGTCAAAAAGTGACGTTAAGAAAATCACAACGTTAAAACCGCAGAAGCTCAATTAATTATAAAAACAAATTTTGCAGCTCCAAAAAAATTAAATTTGAGGAAGAAATACATGTATAGTAATATATAATAATGTGTATATAATAATAATAATAATAATGTGCCAAAAGACATTCACTCGAACTCGAAATATCACGTAGTGTATTTGCAAATTGTCACTTTAATTTTGTGGTTAAAATCTATTTATATCAAAATTTTATTTATTTATAATTACAATAGCACGATAAATGCTCTAATCTTATTCTTATCGAAAAGGACCGTTTCCAAAGAAAAATATAATGTCCAAAGAAAAATGTAATGTATATAATGTAATAAGAAAAATATCATGTCAAACATGTTAGTCCTTACTGATTTGAATCTAATTAAAAAATGCTAAGACCTCCAAAGGGAAGCTTTGGCTTAGTGAACAGATTAGATTGCTCAGACGGATCTACAATGAAAATTTTCTTTAACATTGAATTAAATTAAACGTTAAATTAATAAAAGTTAGTAAAATTTCGGGTGAAAAATTCCCAATTTCTTTTAATAAATTTTCTCGTATTTTCTCATACATCACATTTATTCCTCCCTCTATAGGTCTCTCTATCTCTCTTTCTCTGTCACTATAATAAATCTCCATCGATCTATTTTCCCCTTTTTTTAAAGTTCAATTTTTCCTCTTCAGAACGCAGAAGAAGAAGAGGCGAGGCATCCACTTCAACTGCTCCGTTGACGCTTCTATTATTTCGTTTGTGGTTTCAGAGTTTAAACACACTTTACTTAAGCATTAAATTGGCTTCTTTTTTCTTATTCATCATATTTTTAATTATCTTCATACAAACATCTGTATACTGTAAATATTGAGACGTTACGAATAGTCTTTAAGTGAAATAAGATTCAGACAGACAAAAACCACGTGAAAAAGATTGAGAAGAAGAAAGGACAGAAGAGGCATAAAAAGTAAACAGAGGTGCGAAAAGGGAGCGAAATAAGACTATTATAGGCGCTCGTGGTCACAAACTAAGGAACAGCTTAAACAGTGGTTTTCTCAGACAGATCAAGTTACAAACGAGGCAACTCCTACCACGCAAACACTTACGACGACTAATACACAATCACACTCCGACACAAGCACTAACGAAATTATGAAAATTATACTTAGTAAAAAATTATATCTTCATAAATTTAATATTTATCAACTGCACTAAAAACTGAATATTTAGAAGATATTAAATATACAATAATAACCTTCCCAACGTGTTGGTTAATCCTTGATTATTCCCATTGTTACGCCCTTATAAGCCAAATGTTTGCAGATACTTTGTCAAAGAGATAACCCAAGATTAGCATCCGATAGCAAACACTCATGTCAAACAACAAACAATAAAATATTTAACCATGAAGAAAATGGTTCAGGGTGTAAAGAATCGAGCCAGGTAGGGAGGGTGTCATCTGAAGGTCTTGCTTGCCATACGAACGGTTTAGCCTAAGTCTAAAGATTCAAGTAGATTATCTGGAAAGCGGAACATAAAATCAGCTGTTGTAAAGCAATTCAACATAAACCGAACAAATGATCATCAAAAGTAGATGAGCGAGACCGAGACTCTTCTGAGTTTCTATTCTCGATAGGAAGAGTAGATTTCAAAAGAGAATTGAAACGAGTGGAATTGTTTAAACGAAGTATGCGGTAATAGTTTTTCTTTTCTTAAATAGAAGACGCTTTCGTCAATGTTTGTCTCTTGATATCGGTATTATATATAAGGCAAAAGAATATGTCACATAAAAAAGCGGATCAACAAGGGATTAATGTCGAGTGTGTTTACGGAGAACCGCCTTCAAAATTTCAGCATTGTGAAGAATTCCTTTGACAACGGTAACAATTTTTAATCCCTTAACACCGATACGTTATGCCGTGAATATGATATAATACATGAAATACAGGAATACCGAAACTGAAGATACATCATCATCATCGTCATCGTCATCGTCATTAGCATTATTGCTGTCGTTCAAATGAGTGTAAAATAAAAGTGGAAAATACTCAACACTTTTTTAAAGTAAAATAACAAAAATTAAAATGTCATCAAGATTACCATCAGCCAAAGGCTTCGGTAACAGACCGTAGCAAGGCGTGACCTGCAGTCAGTCTCTGGGTTGATTTAACACAAACACCCGAAGCCAACCGGCAACGGAGGGTGAGTGTGACAAGGTTTGTTCTGTCAATTCTTAACAAGATTTTGTGTTTGATAACATCTCGCTGACTCCCAGCTCATTGCTCTTGACCGTATTTCGGCTACAGAAAAAGCGGCAGCAGCATATCAAATGATGGAGATAATTAAACGCCGACGTGTCGTCTCAGTATGTTGGATAGAATTTTTATGATGTCATCAGTAGCTGTAAACAGTAATAACAGATAAGAACAACAATAAAACAACAACAACAACAGCGGCAATTATTATTAATCAATATACTTTGTGACGGTTGTGATCAAGTGAATGCAAGTGTGTCAAATTACATTGTAACTATCGCTATTGTGATCAACTCATCACCGAGTATATTTTTGTGGCCTTGAAAGGTTGGATCGTTAGAAGACTGCAATGAACATGATTGTGGACTATCACGATATTATTGATGATATATTTTTCCATCTTCAAATAGTTGCACCAGAACACTGTGGTTGATTGGACTATATTATAATTTGCGACGAGGTACGGATTTGTCGAGCCATCCTCTAAGTCAACTAAAATTATTTCATCGTAGAGGTAAGGACCTCAGCCCCAGCCGCAAATGAATAAACCGCTCGTCAGGGAATAATGTAAAACCAAGTCTTTAACCACAGCAAATATGTTTGCATTCCTCAAGGAGGTGGAATTTGTTGATAAACTTTTCAATTTAAACAGAATTCTTATACTAGAATAATTTACGATTTAAGGCAGTTTAGAGAGCTTTTTTCGAAGTCGAACCTTTCATCGAACTTTTCGGTCCAGAGAGCTCTTATAAGTCCGATAACAAGCAACTCGGAGCTTCAGCTTTGTTTAATGCTGAAATAATTATCGTATTGTTTCCAAACAATTTTGTAATTTTGTGAAACAAAAAAACAGTCAAACCAATCCCGACCGCACACACGTGCACACACACGTACGAAAGCCGTACTTTCATCTCCAAGAACTCCGTCCCAACCCACTAGATAAATACATACGAATTATATACGCTCACGAGAATCAACGAGTATGTTGGGGATGTAGTGGAAAATTGAGTGCAAGCCTGAACAAATTGTTCGTACAGACTTACGTTAATAGTTTGCAAATTTGCACACACTGCACCGACTGGTGTCACTCCGGGGAGTTCTTTACAATGATTTGAACAAATCTGGAAAGTGCAGCCGACAACGACAATGACAAAAACAAAAAAGAACGAGTAACAGCTACATCAAACCGATATAACCAACCAACCCACAAGAACAATGACAAAAACAACAACAGCAATATGTTCCAGAAGGGAGTAAAGTAGGAGCGTTGGTGATGGTGATGACAATGACGATCACGACGACAGCAACGACAATAGAGGCGATGGTGATGGTAACGACAACGAAGCCTATGATTGCTCTTAAAGCTTTGGTTAAATACTCACTAAGAGGAAGCACAAGATGCAGAATTATTCAAACTCTGCCAACACAATCGTTTACATGAAAGGGATATGTTTGTGTATGCAGCATCTTGCCGCGACATGCAGAAACAGCTGAACTCCCCACCACATCAGCTCCAGAGCAGTTTGTCGCTATCGCCGCCGCATACAAAACAAACTGCACATGCTAGCAGTGCACTCCTTCAGTAAATGTTCTTCATTGTAGTGCATCAAAGCGGATCACTAGTATGCGTGAAGGCAGACTCGAAACTTTACTTTGACTTTTTAGTTCAAATGCTTTCGTTTGTACGGTTTTGTGTGAGTGTCAGATTATCTGCAGATAGAAAAGGCTCTGTGAGACCCGTAGTTATTTGTTTCAATATGTTGAAGTGTTTGCCTAAAATTGTTGTTATTATAATCGTTGTTGGTATAGTTATTATAGTTGAAGTCTATTCGAACAACGTGAACATTTGTAAAATTGCCACAATTCGTATGAAGAAACATAATTTCTGCTCTCAAGACTAACATAAAATTAGTACAAAAGAGAAGAACAAGAATAATGAAAAAGGAAGCGGTCGAACAGGCGAGACGACTGGCAGCAAACCAGATTAGGTAAGAGAAGGGCCAGAACGTATAAGAAAGAAGATGGAGAAGAAAGAATATGGCAAAATAAAACAAATTATCTACATACTAATCGGCCGATTATTGAGATGAATCGTTGTAAATTGAAGTACGTTAATAATTTTGACGAACAAAATCCTTTAACTGATAAATATATTGACTAACTGATCGATTTTATCAATACGGAAAAAAGAATCGGAATCGACTCGAAAATATAATTGACAGACAAATCTATCGAGTAATTAGACTAACGGATAAATCGAGAAGTATATCGCGAGTAAATGAAACTAACGAAATAATTACTCAGCGTCGTTACAAACCACCGTCTTGAGCTGAAAACTATGAAACGATATTATAAAAGTTAGTTTAAAATCAATTCCAAAGTTTGGAATTTCTGCTTTAGGATGGGCGTGTCTAGTCTATGCTAAGTGAATTAAATTTCAAATTTCAATTTTCGCATGCTTCAAATTTCGTCTTTGACTTACCGGGAAGTAAGTTTAAAAACAGTTTCAAAATTTAAGTTAATAAGAAATCATTCAAAATTATTCGAAAACCTTTCTTCAATGAGTGAACCATTCTGAGAAAGGCACGAACAGAGGCAAACAAAATAAAGAAACGAGGCAGCTCTAAAACTAACACACCTCTAATACCACCTGCCAAAGAACGTTTAAAATCCAACAAGTAATTCGTTACTCAACAAATAACAAGATAATAATCAAAATCACTAATTCTGGTTCGTAATGGTTTGTATCGTTCTCGTTTTTGATGTTTTAAAATTGTACTTTTGTTATTACACACCAAACAACGACTACTATTAAAGCCATTATTAAAATTATTGTTATTATTATTATTTCACAATTCTGTTAATCGTAAATGGTTTAACAGACAAAGATTTGCCGAAGATTTTTCTTCTCATACAATGATTTACATACAAAACAGTCTGTCTTTCATGTTCTCCATTTGTTTTCATATTTTCAGTTATTATTGAACAATGAATGATGGTGTTGTTGTTATTTATGGTGTTTGTATTGTTGATGCTGCTCGTTGTTTCTGCAGCTGTTACGTGGTCGATGTTAGTTCCTTTGTTGTTGTTCTTACGGTTACCCAAGCCCATCTATGTCTATCTGCTTCGAGTTTGTAGAACTGCTGCGACATGATTGCATTAATTTAATATTTATTGATGATTAATTCAAGAATCTTGTTTTAAGTGTTGTACATTTTGTTATTGCTTTCACTTTTACTTCTTTTACTTTCCTCTTTTATTTTGTACTTTATTTTATTTGTTGTAGCAAAAAATAAAGAAAATCAGAAGAAACTGGTGAATTTTTGTTGTTGCGTAAGAGAATACATCAATAGTGACGTGTGGGCGTATTCAGAATTGAAATTAATAAAACGTTCCTCTAAACTTTCGTGAGAATGTATGTATATAATTTTACTTAAACGCAAATATGTTCACAATATATATCTTAAGTTTTATGACTATTCCGTTCCGAAGTAAGAAAGTAAGAAATTGAAGGTAAAAAATGATAATTATTTGTGAATAAAATTTCGTAAATTATTTAGAGAAGGTTGGGACGTGTTAAAAGATTTAGCGTAACGAGCAAATATCAATATAGGTCTCATTGATAATGGAGAACAAAAGAAGAACAAAATAATGCAAAAATGATTAAGTTTCAGCCACGGCCACTCCTCTACTCCTCTACCAACCAAACCTCCATAATGTTCTTGCTTACCGGCTCCAAAATTTTAGATTTCAGTTACCTAAGTTTTTTTTTTTTGGGTTATCACTAAGATAAATTAATCCTTTAAATGATATCATTTAAAAACTACAAAACGACTTTATTACAAAGCCCTAAAAATTATGACCACAAAAAACAATGAAAACTAAAAGCGATAAAAGGAAATTCACCACAAGGATTTAAATGGAGATGATATTGACTAAGGATGCAAATGGTAATGAAATTGATCCTCAGTTTCGTATTGACTTCTTATTTGAAGGAAACAACTTATGGTAGGAAGATAAAAACTAAAAATTTTATTAAATATTTTTGTTACCGTTTTTTCTGGACGGTTTTTATAAACCGAACAACAAACGAACAACAACAAATATTGCTGCGAGACGGATCACATGTTTTGGATTGGTAGACAGATCGCAATTGTGAATATCATTCTTAAGTAGCTTCATCAGCAACAATAGGGAAGAAAAAGAAGAAGAAGAATAAACATCAACAACCATCAGATAAACTCATGATCACACAAATAATGAGAACGATGACAGAAGGGGAGTTAAAATGGTGCCATAAATAGTGATAAGGGAAAGACTGAAATAGAGAGAGCGACAGAGAGAGGGAATAAGAGAGAGAGACCCGGTCAGATTTAGCGAAGGTAATGATAAAGCAATGCAGTAAGGGTCATATCAGCTCACTATGCTTTGACCTTTGTTTTTGGGTGTCGAGGGGTTTTATATTGAAGTACCAGATTCTATGGAATTGGAGAAGATGAAGAAGGTGGTAAAGAAACAAGAAGAAGCCAGAGGGCAAAAAATTTGAAACTGTTGAAAATTTGAAAACTAGGCTTCAAATTTTGCACCCTAAATTTTTAAAGAGTATTAACGGACTACGAAACAAATGGACGCGCTGAAAGAACAAACAATTAAACGAAGCATCAGACCCGATCGTCTGTGGGCAGGCAGGATACTGATCAATATTCAGCATTCTCATCGAAGATAGAGAATGTATGAATGAATGAACATTGTATTGGGAAAATATTCTATGGTAGACATTACGGCCTCAGACGTTTTTTGTTTATTTATTTGTCTGTCGATTTAAAGCCGGAAAAGCCAAACCGAAAAATAGATTTGAAAAAGAGGGCTTCCTTTTTGTGTTGACAGTTTAATTCTTATATCCTTCTGCTTCTACATTAATGCTCCGATTTTCTTCATCATAATTTCGAAGTAATAAAACTGTCACTGTCTGGATGTTTTGCTGGATATTGTTGTTGTTGCTGTAATTCCTAGTAATTTAATGGAAATTAGCAAAATCTTCAGAGACAGAGGTCTGCTTATTTTAGATAACATTAGGCGTCTTGCAACAATACAGAATCGTAATATACGATTACGTTATCATAATAATATTCCTCTTTTTTGCAGTATCTACAAAATAGAGTGGTACGGTCACGATCTCCAAGCTCGCTAACATTAGAAGTTTAGTGACACGGCTGCAGCAATCGCCATTATCAATAGTATTACTTTCATTATGGTTGTTTCATTTTCCAACTTCGATGTGAAAATTAATATAACCATCATTAGCATCTGTAGAGTTGTATCAGCAAACGAAAAGCTTAAACAAGACCAAATTGTTAAAAATATAATTCCGATATGCATTTGAATTTGGGGCATTTTGGGGGTTTGTGAGGAATTCTAGCTATTTACTGTGTCTTCAGCTGTTTCAAAATTGATAACAATTTCATATTATCCATCATATTCAGCAAATCATCGATAAACCATCATCGAGAATCGTCTAGATTCTCGTCGCTATTAGTTTTAAGTTTACTTCCCGAAATAATCATTATATTCATTATCGTCATCATTTCCGTCACTTACTTTACTTCAGAAACAACCTCGACGTTATGATCACCGTCTTTCATTTATTATTAAATATTATCCTCTTTGCTCATTGCCATCATTATCACTGTCAACAATATTTAAAAGGCATCCTTATTGAGATACTTAAAATCTTTACTTTCTAGTTTCAACTACATACCAAATTTGTTACTGCCATTTTTGGTGTTGTTGTTGTTGTTTATCCTTTTCACTATTGGTATTATTGTTGTTGCTTCTTTCAACTGCAGCTACAACCACAACTTTGCAGCTTTTGTATTGACGATAGATGATGTTATTATCGTTATTGTTGTTGCTTCTTCAGCCCCTTCCTCTTCTTCTTCTTCTTTGCGATGGCTGGCTGTGATGTCTACCGTTTGGTGTTGCCCGTCAAACCCTCCACCATTCATTCATTCACACAAAATCGTTAACGTTCCTAAATTTCTTTTTCTTTTTATTTATTGTTGTGTTGCGTCACTTTTCCATTGTTTTGTTGCCTTCTCCCTATTGTTGCTATTGCTTTTGCTGATATTGTTCTGGGAATATTTCATTTTTTTTTTTTTGCTTGTGGTATCTGTGATTTTCTATCTTTCCGCATTCTCCGGTTTGACATTGTTTCTATATTTGTTTGCACCGCTGTCAAATGATACGTTAATAATTGGCATCGAGGTCATCAGCAGTCATTATGATGGCTGCAATAATTTTCAGCATCATTATCGTTATCATCCCTTCACTTTTTTTACTGTAGGATCAGCCCTATCGTTCTAATGCAGTAAACGAAGGAATGATAAAAATGATGCAAACGAAAATAATTTGAATATCACAGAAAAAAATTTTACGCATTTGTAGCAAGATCAATATTACATATTATGACGTAATCAAAATGTTATTAAACTGAACTGGATCTCCTCGCACCTCGCGTTCTGGCCATCTTTAAGAATGAGATCGATGTAAACGCAATATTGAATTTGGCAGAAAAAACGATAAATGACGGTATAAATTAAATGTGTTACTAATTTTGTAAATTTTTTTAGAAAATAGACAAAATAAATACATTTTTTATATCAAGAATTGAAGGCATTTTTGAGAAGTAAATATTTGGGACCGACTTGAACTAACTAGAGTGTGTCTAGGAGACATCACTTGGTTTGCAAACATACCGAAAGGACGATAGGACCATAGGATAAGATAACAGTATGATAAGTAGTATGAAAAAAAAGTAGTATGAAAAGTAGAGAGTGAAGAATCTGTTGCAAGCAGATTAATAGAATTGTTTAAATCTAAACAGTCAAGACAATACGTATACGCGCAAGCACATACTCTCACACACACTCTATCTCTCATACACACACACGCAAACACACACACACATAAACACACACAATTATTACAAACAGATTTAATACTGCCCTTGATGTCCCTTGGTAGCGACAATCGTATTGCAGCGATATGTCATACTTTTCCACGCTCAAATACAAACACTATTTTTGATTTTGCTTAAATAAACCCTAACCAATAGCAAAAGCATTGACAACAATCATCAAATGCGAGAACAATATTGCTCATGCCAAATAACATCGACTGTAAACGGAAGTACTACAACATATATGAGAAAGAGAGAGAGAGAAAGAAATGGAGAGCAAGAGAAAAACATAGGGAGAAATGGAGAAAGAGAAAGGAGTTGAGAGCCAGCAGACAATAAACCAAAATCAACAAAAGTAATGTCGTATAAATACAAAATTCTATTTTCCCCCATTTTCTCGGAAGCCAGCAATAAAAGTCTGTTTATGACAGGACTGCCTTATTTCCTCCCCCCAACCACCCTACAACATCCACACAACCAAATTTACCACAACCCAATACGTAATCATCATTCTTAATAAAGCAGCGCACAAAAGAACGCAACGCAAACCCAACCAACGAACTCATTTACTCTGAGCTAAAATATTGTGACAAGGACATGTATAGACATATACACGCACATACACACATTCACTCAAACTTACGTATGACCCAAGGGACGGGGGGCGGTCTAGTTCACGACAAACGCCTCCTGCACTTTACGCCACGAACTCAACTGTCTTTGGCTTTTGACATAAACACTGCCTTCATCTCTTCCTCTTCTTCCTCCCATCCAAATGCCGTCAGCATTCGTCCTTCAGCAAAGCTGAATTCGTTTCGTGTGTTTCGATTTTTCCATTCGTTGTTTCCTCAACGTTTAGTGGTTCGTATCAGCCCATTCGCTTCTTCCCGTTTCGCTTCGTCGTTTAAACGACGCCAAACAACCCTCTGCCAAACAACATCCGTTTTATTGAAACATGTACGAGTATAGGCCAGTGTTGCCGAAACCATACCAAAATATTTAGGCAAAACGGCCTCAACCGGTGACGCTATCTATTCTGACAATGCGAATTTAGGAATGTAAAATAAATAAACACTGCGTAAATACTTATTTACTAAAAAGGTCCCATACGAAAGTCATTTATATAAAAATATTTAATTTTTTCAATAAATGCGAATATTATGCAAAATTTTCTCATCTTTCTTTTTCTCACTTATTTCCATTGCGTTTTTAAAATAAAACTTGTGCCTATTTTTTACGTCATTTCTAGCTCTTAGTACTTTCATTTACTTCGGATAGGGGAAGACTTATGAGAAGAAAAGAGTACTCTTCTACTGTTTTTTTTAAAAGGAAAATGTAAATATTCCACGCGCAAATAAAATGTTGCATGTTTTTAACAAACGGTATGCGCTTGCTTGGAAAATCCATTTTTACGTTTTACCAGGATTTACTTTATTGAGATATTCAAATGAAATTGTCGATTGAGCTTAAGTAGAATTTATGTGAATATTTTATATAAAAATTAATGAAAGACAGAAAGAATAAAAGAATGAATGAACTGCGATATTGCCGGAACGTAAGAATGCATTGAGGGAAAGCAATGAATGAAGTTGTGAAAATCATCTGGAAGGATCAATTGATTTATAATTCGAAGAAATTTTATTGAAACGAATCAAATATGGCAAGCAAAAAAACTAAATTGATCTTAGACTAATTTCATGGAATTATATCTAACTTTGTTTATCAAAAATTAATCTATTAATCAAAGAAATAATAATGAAAAAAGCATTCCTGAGAACGTATCTAGAATTACATTCTACGGATTGGACATATTTAATAAATTCGCCTCGAAAAAGGCACGCGAATTAAGCGTGCCGTGTCGTTTAGCATTCCAGAGACGCCGCCTTTTTAGGAATCACTTAAATGTTATTCGTTTGGTTTCTTATTCGTTTATTTCTTTTATTTCTTTGTTTTATTCTCCTATAATTCTCTGTTGTTTTATCACACCGTGGAGTGTGAAAGCAAAGGAATATGTGGAGTTGAAGAATGAAGCGTGTTGCTTTGCTTTGCAATAATTTCATGCTGCGATTTTTTTATGCACGTCCTATACGATACTGTCGTCGCTGTTGTTTTATAAAAAATCTAGAGTTTCCTACCTTTTTAAAATTCTTTTTCTGATTAAATAGACTCGATAATACTCCGGAAGATTCTGAACAAAAAATCTTGATGGGTTTAAAACAGATAAAACTCGCAGACGAGTCAATATTCAATAAAAGAAAACAGAAAAAAGTATGCATTCATAGGTTTTTTGTTGATATACATTTTCTATTAAGTAAAATAACTGACTATAATACTTTTCAGCTGAATGAATATGTATCGTGATTATTCTGTATCTCAAAAAAAATTACTGCAACGATAATCTTATAAATTCTTTAAATTCTTAAAGATAACCTGAACAACCAAGACCGTTTACTATCAAAACTTTTAACTCAATTAGAAAGAGAAAATTGAATAATTTAAATACCAAAGCATAACGAAGCGCTCTGATATTGCTTTAAGTCACTTTTGAAAGGCTTTAAAGTGCTTTAAGACGTTCAAAATATCCACTTAAAAAAACATAAATAAGTATTAAGTTACCGCACACGTTGTCAAATGTTGTAACGACAATGATGACAACAGAACAAACAGCAACGGCAATGGCTGAATAACAAGAGTAGCAGCACCAATGGTGGCGACAAACTTCGCTTATGAAATAAACCCATACAAATAGCCGCCTTTACTAACAAATATTTCCGCAGATGGCGCTTTTTGGAAGGCATATTCCCTCCTCTTTTCTTCATCTGCATTCCCTTCGAACGAAGAACCGGGATCAACGCGACCGCTCACGTCCAGTGACCGACAAATAACACCGCGTGTAGTCTTTGACGATATTTTTAAGCTGAAGGTGTGAAACTTTGATTATGATAAAGCAACAACAACAACAACAAATAAATAAAAATAAAGTGTACAGCGAGTTGAATTGTAAAGAGCCAATTTTTTAAGGATTGAGTGGGGGATAAAGTGAGGAGAACTACATCAACTTAAGAAGAATATAATCAAAAGTCGAATTTAATCCCAGCTAAGAATCAATTGTAGTGCTTTTGCTCTTATTATTGGTGTTGCTGCTGTAGTTGTTGTTGTTGTTACTGCTGCTGCAAACTCAGCTACCATAACAAAAATATCCCGCAATGCATGATAATTTTCAGCATTCAAGTGGACCAGCATGAATGAAATGGAGACGATGACGATAAGTATTTATACGGCGTGGTGCTTTGAAGTCTTAATGTGTCGCACTTTGGCACGAGTTTTAATAACCGCCTTAAAAACCTATATAGTGTATTTTTTTTAAATTGCACCAACAGTGATTTAATACCTGCATTTTGGTGATATAAATGCCATAAATAATTTCGATAATTATCTGATATTTGATAATTATTATAAAGCAAATTAAACTACTCTTTTTCAGTAATCTGGGACTTGTGACAATGCATATCACAAACTTGTATAACACACCGATATTCTAAAAGACGTACAGGAGAAGGATATTCGTAGGCCCGAAGCCACCTTTTTTATTCATCAAATTGATTAAAGAACGATGAACTTTATGACGTTCTAGAAAAATATCAAATTCTCACAGTGACCTGGCGGTACACCTCCAACCTTAATTCATTTCCTAGAACATGGCAATACATTTACGGTTTGAAAAATTTGAAACACTTTGATCTTTGAACTTTGAATCAAGATCTTTGGTCATATTGATCATCTTGATCCTTTACTAATAAAATTTTTATTAACTAATAAATTATCGTAATTTCACTTATAAATGCGTCTGTCTCAATTCAATATTTCATTATCATCAATAAATTAAAAATTCTTCTTACACCCTTTTCACGGTGACTGATACTGTTTTGGATTTGATTGCCTTGTCGTTGTTGTTGGTATTGGTTTTATTGATCTTTTTCTATTGTTTTTGTTCAAATTTTGGGGTCGGTGAGCCATCTTCATACAAAGAAGTCCATATACAATATCTTTTTATTTTAAAAATAGACAGGACTTCAACTGATTCTGTTTATTGTTTCGAGTCCTCACCTTTTTTGCTTCTCTCCTCTCTTTCACGAGAGCCTATTGTTTGTTATTATGATTAATATTATTGAGTTCGATCAATGTTACGATATTTTTCCTTTTAGTATTTATAAATAAGAATTATATTTAAAACGTAAAAATCATTTTTTGGTGGCGATTATTCTTTAATATTTCTCACGGACGTTTTTAAAAAACCCGAAGGTTAACGGTGCGCATAAAGAGATCTAAGAGAAATTATAAGTCCAACGTTTCATTTTCTTTCTCCAGTAGTCAAACCTAATCAATTTCAACATAATTTTCATCCATCCATTTAGCTATTTTGTCCGTTTTCTCTTACAAAGACGTTACAAAGTAATGACTTCGGAAATAATCACACATAAGCATTGTTTTTTTTATTGTTGTTGTTATTACTGTAAATTTATCACTAAATTCATAACTTTAGAAAATATAACGAGTGTTTAAGAAGTATTCGCAATAAAAAGGGCGTGTCACTCGCATTGAAGTTTATCAAACGATAGTTGATAAGCGTTTCTTCTCATAAAATGATAAAATGGTCATAAATCAATAAACCACAATCACATTAATGCCATTTTTTAATTGAAGTAATTTTAAATAATCTATAATTAATAATCAATTTAAAATTTTCGTCCATATTCAATGAAATTCCCATAATATAAATTTATAGTCAAAAAACCAGTGGGCTGTGCCAGTGGGTGGTAAACACCTCCATTTTAATATTACATTTTTCTTCTCTTGATTAATTTAAAACTACTAATTCATCTCCAACACAAAAGGACTCACGAAGGGGTCAAAAGACTCCACACATTATAATTGTGTCCCGCTCATTTCTATCAATTGATAATATCTAACGCACCAACATACCGGCTATAAAATTCCAGTTTAAAAACTTATATATATAAACTGACAAATCAGACCTTAAAAGCGGATTTCGTATAAAATGTAGGCGTGGCACGGATCCGATTTCCCCCTATTTCAAACCCAAATCGCGATTTCCACAGACAGACACATAGACAGACAGACAGACAGACGGACAGGACTTAGCTAATCGATTCAGGAGAATTCGTAGAAACTTGTTTTACTTATGATAAGTACGAGATGGATTACGAGTCATCTTGAGTCTTCAAAGTTTTTATACGATACACAAAAGAGAGTTTGTAATCTGTTTCGCTAAAAGTCGATTGATAACAGTAGTTTCTTTTTAAAACCACGTCAAATTCGAGCATTTTCTATACTTGTTTTCAAAAGAAAAAACAACAAATTTTATGATATGCTTTCTTTTAATCCAGCCAACATCATTGCCTCTTGCAATGCAAAATACCGTAATGTATCTTATGGTGTTATATCACATCGAAATGTACAAAATTCAAGAGAAACTTTTTAATTGTTACAGAAGAAAGAAAGCAAAAACAGCCTCTAAAATTCAAATCAGCAGATGGCGATACTACGGATATTCTTCATTAATTTTTCTCTTAAAGCTAATTAAAATAAAAATAGTTTATTTCGCAAAACAATTGGTTAATAAATGAAATCTGATTTAAAGAAAATTCATAAACTACAAAAACAAAAACTATAATACTTGTATATGATAAAATATATCACAAATGAGCAATGAAAAATGCAAAAATTCATTAATTTCTTATTTTCTTCCTTCATTCAGTGCTGCAGAAAATCTCAATAAAGATATTTACTTCTGGTTTTCCCACTGCTTTCTCTGCAGTAAAGTTTTATCTTAGAAGTTAATTTATAGATAGCATCGATATAACCGGTGTAGGAAGTGTCATATATTCAATACAATCCACCCACAATATGTTTCTGCATGAATTCAAATGAAACAAATAATTTTCAGTTAATATTTACTTGCATTCTTTTAAATAGATAAGCACTAGTGCATCATGCCAACCTCATTCCAAGGACTAAGGAACATTCCCAATGAATTATCAAAATTTCTAAAAAGATTATAAAATGTTTAAATCTTAATTGGATCTTCATCAAATCAAGAGACACAATCGTGTGAAAAGAAAAAGTGTTCGTTTTTCTTACTGTCTCTCTCTCTTTCCCTCTCTCTCTCTCTCCCTCTCTATCTCTTCCTCTGAACCTTGTCTTCACTAAAACTTAGAGCCGCCCAAAGAAAAAAGAATGGCACAAATGAACCAACTTTGAACAAGTGAACAACGTCCACCGTATGGGCCAAACTGACAAACGTACATTTTTTAGAGATTTTGCTACTACCAGTAACAACAACAGCAACAACAAGAGCAAAAGTATCAGTATCAGACAAATTTTAATGGCGCGTTTATGGTCGAAATCGAAATCGAATCGCAGAAGGTCGTTATTTATTATACGTTCATTATGAATATATTGCCAGAATCATAAAATGCTATAATGCGAGAGACTACACGAGGCATGTCCAAAAATTTATGTTGCTGCTTACAAGTTGTCTTGTTTCTTCAGTACACTTATAAATCATAAACTGACAGGAGCGTGAAATGAGACAGACCGAGTCAGAGAGGCAAACACGTATACAAACAATCACACACACGAATGTCCTTACCTCAATTTACTGACTCCTCTCATTCACACAACTAATCGTACTCTACAATAACTCCAATTCACGATGGGACTTATTTGGGAATCGTGCGTTACGAACTAATTCTATATCGATTGAGGAAAGAAGCAACTGTCCTCCTGCTATATTTTTTACAACCTGTTAGTTTTTTTTTAAGACTGCAAGATATTTGACATTTTAGTAAATTGTTGTGTTTCCTTTTTCGTTTAATCTCTCACACTTTCCATTTCTTGTCTTTTCAGGTGAAAAACCTTTTAAATGCGAGCACGAGGGATGCGATCGTCGTTTCGCTAATTCATCTGATCGAAAGAAACACTCACACGTTCACACGTCGGATAAACCTTATAATTGTCGCATAAACGGCTGTGATAAATCATACACTCATCCATCGTCATTACGCAAACACATGAAGGTAATCACTTTTAATTAATCGCCCTTCCAGCCGCTTGGAGTTTGGAGTTACATAAAAACGAAATCCTGCAAACGGCTTGAAATACTCATCAAAAATTTTATCGTTAAAATATTTCCCGACGAAACCTAACTACAAGTGCAAGGCGATTGCACTAGATATGAAAAACTGTATATAAATTATTAAATAAATGATAAAGTTTTAGAACTGATATAAAATTTCCTCTTGGAGCCAAAAAAAGATTCTAGTTTACAAACTGAAAGATAATTAATTAAGAACGAATGGAGCTATTTATTAAGCCGTGCCATCCTTTCTCACTTTCTTCCTTCTTATAAGGAAAATGTTTCTTTTTTCATTGATGAAATATCTATCATTTATTTATTTATTTATTTATTTGTTGAAATAATTCAAAAATTATATTTTTGAAATTTGTTTATGTCGAAACATTTCTAATTTCGTGATTTCCTTTCTTGTTCTTTTCGTGTGCGTTTGTCTTACTTCAGGTGCATGGAACCATGGATGAGAAGTCACCATCTCACGGCTACGACAGTGAAGGCGAAGAATCTTCATCATCAAGCATAGTCACCGGCGGCACACAGACTCCACCTTCGGCGCGTTTGACATCTTCTCTTGCCAACGACGGCACCGGCAATAAATCGTCACCGCATTCCATTAAATCAGAATCCAGCAGCGGTCTCCATAGCGTTCATTTGGGGAACCCCTCCGGCAGTAACAGTATTACGAGCAGTAGCAGTCATCATTTGCTTCATGGCAGCGGCGCGGGTGGTGCTGGTGGTGGGGGTGGTGGCAACAATTTGTTAACCAGCACTCATCATAATAGTGGCAGCAACAATAATAATAACGGCAACAACAGCAACAATGGCATTTCAGCAAGATCTCCCGCTCTGCAATTGATGGCAGCTGCCTCGTCAGCCTACCTACCACCACCATTGGGTCCACCACCTTCACTTACCGCCTCCCATCATCATCATCATCATCAGCATGGAATGGCGGCCGGTTCGCCGAGTAGTCCGTCAAATGCTGCAGCAGCTTCTGCCATGCTAGTGACCGGACACCATAATCATGCTCACCTCCTGTACCATCCCTCACAGCATCACCCGCCCAGCGAATGGTATCATACAACTGCACCGACAGGAGCGGCAGCCGATGCAATGAATCCTTTAAATCATTTTGGGCATCACCATCATCATCATCATCTTATGCATCCGGGAGCAGCAACAGCATACTAAAGGGTTCAACACGAGAAGCGGAAAAGATGACAACGACGGCAGTGCGTGAGAAATGACAGATGATTTTACAAAAAAAATAAAAAAAGGCATGAAAATTAAATTAAGGCATGAAAAAACCAAAAATTAAATTTCCGTATTCACAACTCTTCTAACTCTATTCAACAAAATTCATCAAACACATTTCTCAACCAAATGTTTTGGCAGAGAATAAAAATTCTGTTGGATGGTGTTTAACTAAAAATCTGTTGACTTTTCACCAACATCTTCCATTCGATTAATATTTTTAATACACGAGTATTTTATTCATCTACGAGAATTAATTAAAAACAATTAAAATAATCAAATCAAATTATTTCTGGCCCTTTAGAAAAGAATTATTCATGAAGGAAACTAAAATAAAAACAGTAAAACCGAAAATTGTAATATTTTTAATAAAAAAAGGAAAAATCTAAATTTGGTTTAAGATTTTTAAAAATCGATAACAGCTTTTCTAGTACAAAACCAAAAATTAACCAAAAAAATTATTTCAAGCGAGCCATTTTGAAAAAAGAATTCAGAAAATCCGCTCCAGTATTTCGAGTACATAAAATATTAGATATGTATTTCACAGGAAAACTTCGGCTTTCAACTAACTTAAAGAAAATTCTTCCTAAAAATTAATGAGAAAACAGTATTTAGAAATGTTCAGAAGACTTCTTTGCCATCGATTCATATTCTCCCGTAACTAAATATACTTAATGCAGTAAATATGAAGACAATTTAAAGGCTTAAAAAATAACTTTTTATAATGGCGATATTGATAATAATAAAGGAAACGCGCTTTGCTTTCATCAACTCCTTACCAAACAGTGCCTAGCTTAGAAAGGAAAAAAAACAACAATTAAAGATTTCTTAAGTAACCGCCATTGATTGGAGCTCTTCTGTTTTATTCGCTTCTCCAACCATTTTTTATTTGATTAATGCTAGATTAATGTCACATACTCCACTAATTCTTCAATAAGCCTCAACAGTCATCAAGCTTTTGTGGTTCTCTATTGGCAAATTTTTTTCCAAATCGTGCTTCGTTCGAACCTGAAGAATTAACTGTAACAACAATTATGACTATTATGGCAATTTTATTAATAAATTGTTCTTAATTTAGCTTAAAATCTCATTTATCTATAACAGTTTTGTATATATTTTAGCAATTAGTTCAGTTGAAAAATTTGTCTAAACAATGAAAACCGTAGTTAGTTACGTATTTAAAAATATTTTTAAAAATAAAAAACTATGTAAAAAATTCTGATATTTATTTTATTTATTGTATAGCAAAGATATATTTTATTGTCAGTCTCTTTAGCAAAAAACATACTATTTACAATAAATTCTGTCTTTGTCCTTACGCTTTAGAAACTTAAATTATATTTTATTAATATTAAAACCAAAACGTTATAAAGAACTTTATAAAAAATATTTTAGAAATATATAAAAATACTACTCTACCGCATAAATTATTTGTATATAATGTATGTATGCCCTTGTAATCCACAATTCCGCGTAAATGTGTATTATGGTAATCAATCAATTCACATCCGATGATATTTCTTTAAAAAATATATAAACCTAATGCAAAATAAATATAAACGAAGTTATTTATTTTTATTTCCAAGGTTTTAAATTAATATTTAAATTATTGCTTTTATGAATTTATAGAAACTCCAAAAAGATATAAACAATTACTTGTTGGACTTCATTAAATTGGAGTTCTCCGAAAACCAAGTGTGTGTGGGTGCGAGTGTGTGTAATGGGTCTCATGGAAACCACGTTTACTTTTAATAGCGTCTCTAATTAGACCAAATATATCCTCCTCGCAGAAACTGATTTTACAGCTTGGATACTTCTGCACAGTCCGCCATAATCAAGGGAAACACCAAATCTTATCGGATTATTCAGTATTATTTTACATCAGAAATCCAATAAGAAAAGCCTGCAAATAACCGAAGACACCAACCACTATCAAGTGCCTGATATCTGAATATTGCATAGGATGCTCATTGTGTCATATAGTATGATGTCAGTTAAAAAAGGGCATTTAATCCATGTATCAGATACGATTGAATCCTAGTATAAAAGATGCAACAGAATTATTTAAAATCATTTTATTTGGGGAAGCACGAGCCTTCAATAAAATTCCTTCCTGAAATTTTCAAATATTTTGCTTCAGAAAATCAAACTAAAGCATATATTTGAAAAAAAATATATAAATATATATGTGGCGTCATGTCGCATAACTAAAAAAGTAATAGTTTTGAAATAAAACTGAAGCATACTTCAATTTAGAAATGATGGCGATTATGAAAATATCACGAAAATTAAAACAACCAGAATGCAATAAATATTTTAATCATTTTTTACGATAATATTTTGTTACAGATTATAGGAAATATAAAAAATATATATATTAGAAGACAATTCAAATCAGAAATAAACCAACATGTTTCTGGCTGGGTTCTGCATGTTCTTTCCCATTAAGAGAGAGAAATTGTCTGACCGACATGCGTGTGCTCCCTCATCCGTGAGGAAGCACCTTGTCGCTCTCGGCATGGTACGGTCATGCCTGAGTCATGGTACCAGTTATTAGAATCTGAACTTTACAAGCTTGGCCAAGTCTCATGGAATGAACGCATTGTGGTTAGATTCGCGTGTCAAGTGGTCTCTATAAATTAAACTACACTCCATGCACTTCATGCGCATTTCACACTCAATGTACACGCATTGCTGCAAGTGCGGTTCACCTCACGCATTTCCCGAACAAGAGAACCAAATGTGTAGACAAAAAAAGGAAAAAAAAACAAAAAATTCAAGCAAAATCTATGAATTTCCAATCGATCGTTGTTCGATCGATAAATCAAAAATTAGGATAAAAAGTTGAAATTTGCCACGGCGTTTCAATTATTAAAAACTGACGATCGCAACAAATTGAGGTTAATTAAAAAAACATAAATCGTTCAATTGTTCAGAAGGTGCGGAAAACGCAAATAGGTACTTCTTGTTTTGTCCGTGAAGAAAACAACCCTAGCCCTAACCAAACTCAATAACCGGCCGACCGACCGAAACAACTTCTCTGTTCCCACAGGGCCGTCGCCAACTTAGTTTAACATTTTAGACAACCGGCCCTCAGAAAGTTCATGCACAAATTCCCCTAACAATAAAATTCTTTAATTATCACTCTCCGAATTGTTAAAATTTCCTGGGTGGAAAACCCCCAAAAGATCTGTTTAAGAATTTCTGAAAATTTCAACAATTTCCGCTGTAATCTCTTCGGAAAATCACTATTCTCTAATTCCTCCCTTCATTACCCCTCGGCACCTTCATTCTACTTTAATGTATAGGAATTTTTTTAACCAGACCAGCAATCAAGAGGCTGAAGCTCGTATCTGCTGACTCTAGAACTCATACCAAACGACTACGTTTAGCCATAAGACAATAATTGCAATAGCATAAACTCTAGACTCTCGATCCCTAAGAGTACCGCCGTGCAGCTGACAAAACATAAAATAATCCAATCTGCTTCAATCGAATTCAATTAAAGTTTTGAATAAATATCCATTCGATGCGCTGGTAACGCTTTAATTCTATTCGGCTTTGCTTATCTTTATATTATTCGATTTGGTTACGGTCGTTGATTACTCTTAAAAGCTATGAATGTGACAAAATGTTGATAATGCGGAAAATGTCCATTAAAATGATAATTGGCTTTGTCGATTTTCTTTTATTAATTTCAAAAATTGATCTGCATCGTGTTACTAAACTGACTTTCAAACTTATTAGTTTTATTGGTTTCTTCTCGATTCGATTTTAATCTAATCCTGCAATTTCCATTTTAAATATTTCATCTTATAAATTTGATTTTTTTCGCACAATTTGTTTTAATATTTGAATTATAATGTTATGATTATTATATGATATTAGAGAAAATTAAGTGTAAGTAATGAAAAACTGGGAAATTCAAAAATCAATCTTTTTCACTTTCCAACTTCATCATTATTTTCTGCCTTGTATGCAATATTTGAAACCAAATTCCCACCAACAACGTGAGACCCAATCCCAAAAAATTAATACCGAATTCCAACGAAGGAGCAAGTGTATAAAGCATCCCAAAAATACTCATACATGCTTGCATACACGGTCATATTCTCTTGATTCTTTTCTTCTGATTCCTGTCTGAGATGAATATAGAAATTATGTGTATGCTTTTACACAGAAAAAACTTATCATCCCAACTAGCTTTAACGTCACAGCACAACACCAAGACTCCGAAAATAAATCTCCTCTGAAGTCGAAGAAGGACCAGCAGTTCCTCTGACAGATGCGTCAGTGCACAAGACGGATAGTCTAAATGTGAGCGTGATAGAGATGACTATGACCGTACTCGTTAGTACTCGCGACAGATAAATATGAATAGTTGTTGTAATTTAATGCAAGTATGTGTGAAATTATGAAGGTCTGAAATCGACGTTGAAAGACGTTGAATACTTTTGTTGCGGCTGAGTATATGCCGTGCGATATTAAGGTACACCAAACCGCAACGCAAAAGCGGTCGCAGCAGCGACCACCAAACAAAAGCAATGGCTAATCTTCAACTTAATCTTTGTCTTTTGCTCCATAATAACCATCATTTCACTTCCAACAAATTGCATACAAAATATTAAATGAATTATGATTCCACTTTGTTTGAGAGCAAGCCATGTGGACGCCTCCTCTCACTCCCAAACCACACTTTTTGTTCGATTGTACGTCTTATACGAGTGAACATGATTCTGATTATGAGTGCTCTAAGGACATCTCCGTTTCGCAAATGCAGTAAGGATTGTGACTGAAGCTTCAATTGGGACCGTTAAGAAGAACGAGATCGAGCGTTTCTGAGTGGTTTCTGAGTGAGATGGACAGATCTGAAATTTGCAATTCGTTTAAGCGAACTTCAGCTTAAATAATTTCTGCCATTTTTAAGTTTTTAAAATGTGCTAAATTATCTGTTATCGTATGATAACTAAGTAACACTAAATATCCTAGAAACCTTTTTCTGGTTCAATTTAAAATAATATTTCTGGTTTAATTTACGATGGAAAACCGGTTAGAAACCGGAAAGAAAGCCTTCAATGGTAAAGCAAGGACATATATAGAAAGTTGGCAAAAAGAATAGCAAGATCAGTAACCATCAATAATTAATGTACACGAGGTAAAAACAGAAAGGAATTCGTTATGCTTAGAATTAAAACAAGAATTATACTCACACTTTTAATGCTTTTGTTTTTGGTTTGGTTTACATTAGTTTATAACGTGTAGTAGCTTTTGTAAGTGGTGTCGTTCGCTCTGGTTGTATTGCGTTCGCTACTTTTCTCGGAGCTATTGTAAAAAGTGTTTTATTGACATATGGTATATTTAGTACGTGCGAAGTGAACTAATGCTGATGACGTACGATATTAATTTTTCATTTTCACTCTTCTATTTGTTTGTTTTCTTTCTCCCAGTTATCAAGATCACCCTCCTTCCAAAGACCGGCCCATGCCTATAACTGTTAAAAAGTTCTTCATAGGGAACGGAATAGGATCTCGTAAGTTATCGGGAAAAAGTGGTAATACCTTTTTAAAAATTTCAAAACATTGTTATTCACAAAATATTCTGGAGACTAACAACAAGCCGTACATCAATAAGAAGTCAATTGAGCACCCACCCACCAATCCGTTGCAGACATAATGGCCCCTCGAAACTCATTTTGGTTTGTTATCTGAAATTATTCAACTCCTAACAAGATTTAATATCTTCTTGCTTTTGTTCCTGATTAGCTTACTTTATTTATTCCCTCCACTATACGTCGCTTAAATGTTCTATTCTTTTAGTTCTTCCTTTTTTTCGTTTGTTTAATTTTTCCTTCAATTTAATGTGTTTTTCTTTGAAGTTTTTTTTTTGTTCATTTCTAATTATTAGAGTTCATCTAAGGTCAAAACAAATCGAGGTTAAGATTCTTAAAAGTGTAAACTTGAAGGCGGAAGAACCAGGTGAGCCATTCTGGAGCCCGAAAAAATGGGAACATCTATTAACAACTTCAAAAATTAAAACAAAAGTAACAGCATAGATCATTGAAGGCGCAGACAAACAGGCAACATTATATTGTTACGGATTCGAATTATTCACAGCTTCGGGCTACATCATCACGCTGGTCATTAATATCATTAACACGTAATTAGTGTGTAATAGTATAACATTTTAATTGGAACAACAAAACTTCAGAAACAAAACAAAACTGTGAAAAAAGAGAAACAAATTTTGGTCGAATAAGTTTGTATTAAAATCTATTTCGTTGGCACTCGTACCCTATTGAAGGACCTGCGGAGGCATTACGAGACACCTCAGCACATTCTTCAGATTCCTAAATCGCACTTGAATTTAAAGATATAAATCTGTTCGAATACAAATGTACCGTAATATGTAAATGGTTGTTATACGTTCTAGTATAACAAAATATTGTATGTTGAAGAATAATTATTTCGCTGTCTTGCAATTTTTACACTCAAGTAATTAAAATAATTTCGATTGCAACAACACTTCTCACTCGGATCAACAATTATGGGACAATGTAGAATACACATCGATGACGTTACCAATCAAATAAATTTTCAACATCTATTGTAGAAGTATATAATATTTATAAACATAAATTATATATAACATAACTTAGTTATTTATAATGTGACTTTGAAGTTAAATTCTTTCAAAATCAATTCAGCAAGCCTTTATATATTTCTACAGCCCCGACCTTTCCCCTCCGGAAAGTCGTTTCACTTCCGTTTTTCGATTTTAATGTAAATTCGCGTTCGCTCGCTGATGGCTTTTTTATCATCCCTGACATAATTCGAAACATATCTTTGTCGTCGATTTGTCCCCCTAATCGGGGTGTGGTCATCGATCTGTACGTGCTCAACTCGTTTAAAATAAACTTTTGTTATAATTACCTTGATTACGTTGTTAAAACGGTACAAGTTGAAGACACCCAAAATAATCAATTCATTGAACTAAAAAACCATCGTTTTGTTCGTCGTTATTGCTTCTAATGTTGTTGTTGTATTATTGTTGTGACTAGTTGTTTATTTACATTGTCTTGCGGCTTAATTTGATTTTGGACTTTTTGAATGTTTTCATTATTGTTTTGTTATGGCTTTTCATTCTAACTTCTCCTCCTGTTTTCTTTTATTTTAATTATAAGTGAAATGCTGTTCAGAATAAACATCGTCTCTGTTAATTCAGGTCTTTTGTTCTTGTTCTTTCTTCAGTAACTCAATTTGTTCGTATCGCTAGTTGACTCCTTACGCCATCTGAATTAAATTGTTGCTACTTTATTAAGTTTAAACATTCTGCAACTACAACAAACACAAGAGAGATAGCATCCTAGGAATCAATTATTAGTGCCCTATGATCGTCCCATCTATTTTATAAGAAATAAGATTTAAAATTCTTATGAAAGAGAGTGCTTAATACATTTGTTGCGCGTCCGTAAGCATCCATAAACAACAAGATCTAAAGAATTCTAAAAATAATCGAACGGAGTGTGTCTGTGAATGACAGGTGTATTTAAGATATAACAATAACAACAACAGTAACAAATACTTCACAACAAAATTTGCTACATATACGACGTATTCATTTTCAGAAGCTCACGCCCAATTCAGCCTTCTCTCCCTCACTCTTTCAATAAATACAGGAAGGGAGGTTTGGAGCGCGTAACTACCTGAATGCAAGTCATCTGCAGCAAAGATTATTATGATTTGTCAGGAGCAGAAAATAAAACCCTCCGTCATAATATTTGTCGATGTAAGAAACAGAAGCGACAAAAATAACAACCTGAATAAACAACAACAATTATTTCAAATTAATTACAAAATATTTAAATAAAATAATAATTGCACTTTGTATCGATAACGCCCGTAAACGCCCGCGACTTAAAACTGCGCTAGATAACCAGGATTGGTCACAATCATTCATTTTATCAGTCACACGAATAACTCACCAACCTCGTCATCATTACAATCATTAATTGGTAGGAAAATCGCACCAATGCAAACAATTTTTTCTATTGTTATTATCGTTATTATCATGCTTTACTGGATCTAATAAATCTATATTTTTCAGAGGTCGAAACTTTTATGACTTTTATAATAAAAGTCATGAAATAAGAGTTATTCAATGACTTTTATTTTAAAAGTTTTTCGATAAGAGTTATTCGATGACTTTTATTTTAAAAGTTTTTCGATAAAAGTTATTCGATGACTTTTATTTTAAAAGTTTTTCGATGAGAGTTATTCGATGACTTTTATTTTAAAAGTTTTTCGATGAGAGTTATTCGATGACTTTTATTTTAAAAGTTTTTCGATAAAAGTTATTCGATGACTTTTATTTTAAAAGTTTTTCGATGAGAGTTATTCGATGACTTTTATTTTAAAAGTTTTTTAATAAGAGTTATTCGATGACTTTTATTTTAAAAGTTTTTTAATAAGAGTTATTTAAGACTTTTTCGTAATATAAGTTTTTTGTTGATGAGGTAGATGATGGTCAATACGAACTAACATTGAGCTACGATATGATGAAAAAGAATTGATCTTAGCTGGTGGGTTGGAAGATGCACATATATAGAAAGTATTGTGAAATAGATTTTTTACATAGTGGGAAGTGGGCGGGGGCCACTCAATACCCCCTAAGGGGCGTTTCTTACCAAAAAATGACTTTGCGTCAATCGGTAGCAAATGTCGCGAAACGGATATAAAATCAGGTGGTAGTGGGAGTGGCCGCCCCAAAAGGGCATATTGGGCGGTTTTTGACAAAAAAACTACTTTGCGCTAATCGATAGGAAATATCATGAAACGGATTTGGGAGATGGTGGTACGAGGCGTGGGCTCCCCAAAATGGGCGTAGTGGGCGGTTTTTGATAAAAAAACTACTTTGCGCTAATCAATGTCAAAGGCCATGAAATGGGTTTGGGACACTGTATAAGGTGGACGTGGACGCACACAAAGAACAGAAGGGGCATTTTTCAAGACCCAAGTATTAAGTATTTTTGTTATGAATTTTCAAAAGATCGTCCCTCATTCTTTCTGACCTTCTTTTTTTCTTTCTTTCAATCTGTCTCTCTTTTTCTGTTATCTCTTTGGATGCGTATTTTCATTTATATGGCATGTAGTCTATTCTGTATATGTGCCGATTTGTTCGCTGAAGATTGGAAGTATGGTTTTCGGAAGAATGCTTACGACATTGCCTGAGATCTTTAATTACATTTGTTGTATGAAATTATTACATTCAGCATGATATTTTCTCTGCATGCATTTTTTTCAACAATGAGATCCGATACATTTCAACAAGGACCTCATATTTACCTGCGTATGCGTTTGTCCTTTTATCAGACGAAAGGGTTTAATTTACAATATCAACATTTCATATTCATAGGAGCTAAGTGCGGGCATTTATTACGCTCTGTATGTATTGTCACCGTTTGGAAGTGCAATAAAATTATTGAAATTGATAAGATTGCTCGCTGCTACAGACAACGGCTTGACCTGTTGCAAAACTGCTTCAAATGCGATCATAGTTTTTGAAAATGAATAAAGTTTTCTTTATCTTAGTGTTAATAAAAATATTTTTATTCATCGTTTAATTTAGCTATCTTAAATGTAGTTTTAATTGCTATCCAATATATGTTGAAAACCGAGATAGAAATTAAATTACGAATTTAGATTAATTAATATTAATTCTTTCAAATGTTGTTCAGTAAGGGCTGTCCGTCTATTGTTTAGAATTAATTTTAAAGCAGAAAGTGCCCGTTCCACAGAGACTTGTGTTGCCGGAACACCGTGAATTATTTGGCCAATTTCACCCAAAAAATGGAACGTGCTTTCATTCCAAAAATCCAATATATTAAGATTAATATTTTAATTAATGCATGCAGAAAAAATATCATGCTGAATGTAATAATTTCATACAACAAATGTAATTAAAGATCTCAGGCAATGTCGTAAGCATTCTTCCGAAAACCATGCTTCCAATCTTCAGCGAACAAATCGGCACATATACATAATAGACTACATGCCATATAAATGAAAATACGCATCCAAAGAGATAACAGAAAAAGAGAGACAGATTGAAAGAAAGAAAAAAAGAAGGTCAGAAAGAATGAGGGACGATCTTTTGAAAATTCATAACAAAAATACTTAATACTTGGGTCTTGAAAAATGCCCCTTCTGTTCTTTGTGTGCGTCCACGTCCACCTTATACAGTGTCCCAAACCCATTTCATGGCCTTTGACATTGATTAGCGCAAAGTAGTTTTTTTATCAAAAACCGCCCACTACGCCCATTTTGGGGAGCCCACGCCTCGTACCACCATCTCCCAAATCCGTTTCATGATATTTCCTATCGATTAGCGCAAAGTAGTTTTTTTGTCAAATACCGCCCAATATGCCCTTTTGGGGCGGCCACTCCCACTACCACCTGATTTTATATCCGTTTCGCGACATTTGCTACCGATTGACGCAAAGTCATTTTTTGGTAAGAAACGCCCCTTAGGGGGTATTGAGTGGCCCCCGCCCACTTCCCACTATGTAAAAAATCTATTTCACAATACTTTCTATATATGTGCATCTTCCAACCCACCAGCTAAGATCAATTCTTTTTCATCATATCGTAGCTCAATGTTAGTTCGTATTGACCATCATCTACCTCATCAACAAAAGACTTATATTACGAAAAAGTCTTAAATAACTCTTATTAAAAAAACTTTTAAATTAAAGTAAAAGTCAACTTTTAACTTTTATTTATAAAAGTAAAAGTTAAAAGTAAACTTTTACTTTTATAAATAAAAGTAAAAGTTAAAAGTATACTTTTACTTTTAAAAATAAAAGTAAAAGTTAAAAGTATACTTTTACTTTTAAAAATAAAAGTAAAAGTTAAAAGTATACTTTTACTTTTAAAAATAAAAGTAAAAGTTAAAAGTAAACTTTTACTTTTATTTTTAAAAGTAAAAGTATACTTTTAACTTTTACTTTTAAAAATAAAAGTTAAACTTTTACTTTTAAATAAAAGTTTTGAAAATAAGAGTTATTTTCGAGCACTGATATTTTTTCTTATTACGTCATATACATATGTATTGCACACGTCACTACGCCACTACTACGTCATGTGAATATATATCACACTAGATTGGCAACGATGCAAAGCCATATAGTTGTTGACTTTTTCATCAAAATCAAGTCGCCTGAAACATTGTAGTGAGACTGAGTCCGTCATCTCAACTAAAAATGTACTAAAAAAGGGGCGTGCTCCGTCCATTATTGATCGATATAATAATGCCTCTTTAGCAATTCCTTTCTATTCAGAAACTGAATTTTTTCAAAAGCAAATTTTTATTATCGCACGTATTTACAGATAACGACAAGAATAGCGAGCAACAACAATAAAAAGGTTCGTTTTTATTGATTACGCAAAATGTTACAAGTTTTGTCTGTTGCAGACATTTGCAATTTTCATCAATAGACAATGCTTGGAATGAGCGGATAAGAAAAGAAAACAAACATGAGAAGAAGGAAATATAAAAAATATTATATAAGGACACTTGGCCGTTATTCCAAAGTTCTTGTTCTACTGGTGATGCACAAGAAACCAAATCATCACAATCATTATTTTGATCAATAATTTCGAATGCAGTAGCCAACGATATATGAATGAATAAATTGATGATAAATCGTAAATATCGCAGGTATATCGAGTAATTGATTACATAGGTAATGCATTAAAAATGATAACGTATTACTGATCATATTTATTTTAAGCGGAAATTTTCTACTGCTGGGTGTAACTTTCGATTTATTCATTCATCCATTTTACAGATGGCTCCCCCCAACAGAAAAACCTCAAACTGAAAACAGTGTAATAAATTACAAAAGTACGTATAAAACAAGAACAAAAATAGCATTGATTTTTATTTATTATTGAATTTTGCCCCGTTTTGTTTTTCTCATCTCGTCATTTCTCGAAAAAAATAGGTAGAGGAAGATTGAAATCATTAGGCAATTTCTGTGTTTTCTATAAGAAAATAATTATTCAATGGACCTATCCATACGTCCGTTAATCATCCAGTTAGTTAGTCAATCTGTCAGTTAGTCAATTAGTTAACCAGTCATACTTTCCATCGATAAAATCCATTGGCTATTCACTGCAAACAGAGCACTTTACCACGTATCCTAACGCGTCGTCAGTAACGAATTTTCCCGTTTCTTCTTCTCCTTCTTTATTATTCAACAGCCAACCTACCGCATCGGACATTAATAACATTTTTCTGTCAAACTTCGGCAAGTTTCAATCGGTGAATCGTTGCGGATCTCAAGTGATCTCGACAGAGTTATCTACTTCTCACAGTTGTTCTTATTGTTCTTGTTGTTGCTGTTGTTGTTGTTGTCGTTGCTATGATATGTTCTTCTTCCGACGGGGTTGAGTTTTTATTATTATTACTTTTGTTGTCATTGTTGTTGTTGTTGGTGGTGGTCTTATTATTGTTGGTATTGTTCATTCCACTTCATAACTCACTGGATGCGCGAATCGTTCGATCGGTCGATTGATGAAGTGAGGTAAGAAAATTATTAAAGAAATTTTTGGCACAAAAACACTTGCAAAATTGACAGGCGGAATAATTTCTTCCTTAGTTTTTTCCCCCTGTTTATATGAGTTTCAATAGAGCAGGCTTGTCCAAACACAATGGTATACGGGCCACCTTGTATGTACTTCACCAGCTTTTAAAACAAATAAAACCAATGGCAGATCAATAAATCTTAATCTAAGTCTTTCTTATATCAATTTTTGCGCCTCTCTCTCTCCCGCTTTCATTTTAGATCTGTAAATTTTTCTCTGTAGCTGAAAAAATTCTCAGCGCGCCCCATGCGGCCCCTGAGTACCTCGTTTGCCAGGCGCCTCTCTCTCTCCCGCTTTCATTTTAGATCTGTAAATTTTTCTCTGTAGCTGAACAAATTCTCAGCGCGCCCCATGCGGCCCCTGAGTACCTCGTTTGCCAGGCGTGCTTCACAGGATGACATGCGGAGGTTGAAGAAATCATTCTCCTATACACTCGGACTACTTTGTTTCAATTCAACGTCCTTTTACCCATTGGTTCCATTTGGAATCAACCAAAGTAAAAGAGCAAAATATTTCACTTGGTTTTGCTTTTGAATCCACTCTGAGACTTCTTGTGTTCTTGATCTCGCCCTTGGTTTGTCCTACCCATGGGATGGTGGGTCTATCTTACCTTTGGTAGACTGCAAGTTCGCGTCGTTCGTTTTACATATTTATATTTTATATCAGAGGGTATCATCCGTCCATAATAAAGAGTTCTATAGTTAAAAGTACCATCATTGAGGATAAAAACTATTCAGTTTAAACGTGATCAATTTTTAATTGCTAATCAAAGCGGCTTTTAAGAGATTTTTTATTTACGTTGCCTTTTTTCTCTCCGAGCTATTCGATATCAAACCATGAAGAATCTTTATATTTTATTAGTTTTTCTGTTTGATCAGCTGTCAGTTTGCTTCATGTAAGATTTATGTACTACTTTCAAACTTACTTCCTTTCCTATTTCTTTATTTAAACATTCGCATTATTAAACAATTTTATTTAATTAAAAAAACTTCTTTTTTACGAAGTGAAACCAATTTTTGCACAATATTCACTCAAAATATATTCCTATGATTTTCATTCCATCACTTAATTATTGAACAAAACAAGAATAAACAAAATTGAATGCGTTCGACTTTAATTGTTTTGGAAAATCCGGCATGACGTAATTCGGGAACGCAATTGGGGAATCCCAAAATGACAAAGTACTTCAAGTACAAAGTAGTAAAAGCTCTCGGTTAGAAATCCAAAACGATACTGACAAATGTGCCTTTAAGTTCAAACAAGCAACATTTTAAAATAGTATTAAAAATTGATACAAATATTAAATATTGTATGAAATTTTTAATACTATTTTATTTAAATTTTTTGTGATATTTTGATACTATTATATTTAAATTTTTTGTGAAAAATAGCTCCAGATTTTTAACAGTGTACCGTGCAAATCTGTTCTATATAGCATTTTACATCATTGCTCGTGGTGATAATCGCACTCTAAGCCAATTATTAGCGTTATATAACGCTTCATTTATGCGATATATGTTTTCAATGACTAAAAACTTTGGTTGAAGAACAACCAAAAAATGTGGAATGATAAAAATCACACGAAGAATATTCCTTCTTCGAAGAAACTGAAAAATCTTTCTTCGGGCCACCAACCCTTGTCATTCGAAAATGTGTGATGCAGCGCACACTACGGTCGATATCATGCTCGATTTTTGAATCGGATTTAAATCCGTGTGCCATTATATAATTTATAGGATTTCGCAAAACTACGAATAGATTTTTTTCATGTCTGGCTGTAGAAGAAACATGAAGGCAACGAACATAACGAAGGAGTGAAAGAAAATTAAATAAAATAAAACAAACAACAACCCACTTTAAAGCAACCTGCATTTTGTCTTTGTCTAGCTTCTTAACGTTGTTACTTTTGCATATTATAAAAAGGAATTAATCGAATAAAACTAAATAGTAGTGATAAAAAATGTCAAAAAGGCACACACATACACACAATGAAATCGCAATGCAATCCAATAAAATGTTTTAATAAAAACACTAAAAACCCAAAAGTGTAACTGGAAAGAGATGGAGAAAAGGTTGGAGGATGAAGAAGAAGTAGTGATCGAAAATACGACCATATGCATAACACCACGAACAATCAAAAACCAGCAACAACAACAACTTGGGCAACCCCGAGTTCATGCACTAAAAAATCTCGACAACAGCTGAATCACACATTTACACATACACACACACAGAAGTGTACTGAAACTGGTAAAGAGATAGGCTTGGAGTTTGAGGTACCAACAGTCGACTGACGGTGGTGGCGGTTCCATTCGATCCGGTGCTGTTCGTTGTTGTTTAGCCACAAGTTCCAAGGAAGTGGTCCACCTTATCTTCAAACAAGATCAATATGCACGATATCAATATTGTTGAATTTTTTTATTTTTATTTATTTGAAAAAATTTTTGTGAGCATTTTCTGTCTTAGTTTTTGTTTTTGTTGTGTTCCTTTTGTATGATGTTTCTTGTAATATTGTTTTTGATTTTGTTGCAAATTTGTGTATGGTCTAGTCCCCCGATCGCAAGTCAGACGCTTACTATAAGTCTTGTATTGCGACATAATGTCTTCCTTCCTTCCCTCCCTCGATGGTAACATCAATTCCCATTTGCGTCAATTGAGTAAAAATTCGTTGATTCCGAAGTCGACTAAACAATTGAAAAACAATCTAAAGCAACTTGTCCACGCGATCACCACAAAATTAAGCATTAGGCACCAAGAACCAGCCGCCAAACAACACGCCACGTATTAAGAATATAATGCGTACTATAGATGCAGTAAATAACCGATCCGTTAAGCTCTTATAAAATAAAGTCATAACAGAACCAATTTAAAGACGAGGAAATATTAAAATTAGAATAAATTTTGGGAATCAAAGAGATCGATCTCTGAAAGTCGCACCTACAAATTCGCAATTCCAAACCATTCACGTCTTTATAAAACCTTACGACCCCCAATTTTGTCATTATTGTTATTTATTAAAACGATTCATTGCAATGATTTCAATTTAAAAGTAATCAGTTTTTAAGGTCTTCTCTATTTTATTTAATTATTTCATTAACAAATCAAACAACAAACAGGAGAATGAGAAAATTTTTATACCTTCTTCACTAGTGGTATCGTTGCCGCATTAGCTTATATTATTTTTAACTTATGTTGATATATTTACAGATTACTTTCCTTATATTTGTTCTTTTTGAACCTAAATAATTCTTGACCTTCATTTTATATCACTAATTTGATGTCACTTGAAGTATTGTCATAATCCTCACATCATGTTGTTTTAAACAACACCCGCATTTTTAAATCGCAATGCGATATCCTTGACAGTTGCCTTGATTTGACAGATGTATAGCGTACATGACAGCCATCAATGAATTCACTGGCGTTTGCCAGCTTAACTTAATGCGATCAAATGCATATCCTTATGAGGAGAAGAAGACGTAACAAAAGAAGTAATAGAAAGGAAAACAACGAGAAATAATTCAGGATATCATTACAAAAACTATCGTCATGATAAAATAATTAAGAATATAATCAAACATGATGAGGCTTTCCCTAAAAAATCGGAAAGAACTTGTGCCGTATTAAAAATGAAAAAATTTGAAGACAAAGAAAAAAAAGATGGAGAATTGACATCATTCATCCTCTTAAATGAATTTTGCAATCAAATCAAAACCAAACGTCGTCATCATCACAATCGTCATCATCGTCGCGTTCTAATCATTGACATCACAAAATGACTAACTGCCAAGTTAATCGGCGTTGAGACAGGTTGGGAATGTTGGCCTCGCATGCCAGACATACAAAACACACTGACATCACCTAAAATATGATAATTTTGATGGACACTTTTTAAAGCAACACCAAGAAGCAGAAGCAAGCAAAATACCTGAAAATGAATCGTCGTATAGATGAATCGTGGACAGACGACGTTATGGATAGACGGACAGACAGTTTTTTTTCTGCCAAAAAACCATTCACATTCGCATATTTTATAATTTATTTATTATAAGACAACACATTGCGAATAAATCATAATGAAATTGAAACGACGAACGCCACAGAAATCGGGTTAACGTTGATCTTGATGACTGTTTTTGAGGAAGTCCACCAGCCGCCTGCTACCCAAACATCTGCAGCAGCAAAAATTCTCAGGGTTTTCTCGAAAGGTACCTCAAACTCCTTTAGCGATTAAACGTGAACAAAACAAAATATTTGCTGATGGAAGGAACGGATTAAGAGCAAAGGAAATTTTAGAGGACTCAAATTTTTCAGACTCAATATAATTCTGTGGGATTATATTGTATATTATATTATTACGGTCTTCTTACTTTTTATTCCAACCATTTTTCTCTTGTTTTCGACAGAACTAAAACCCATAGCAGTTACAAAGTATTTTTTCATCACGCGTGCAACAAATCGCACGCGCAGCTTATGGTGATCATCTAACCCTCCCCCCCTCATCCGCCCGCCACATATGGTTTCTCTGATAAACGATTACGAATTCCAGCGATATGATATATACATACAAATCGTTGGCGATGATCACAATTTCAAATATTTCGATCCCAACACGACGAGACGAGTCGAAATGCGACGAAATAGCACGCAACATAACACAAGCACAGTGCAAGGCCCGCGCAACGCGCCCATCTCTCCCGCAATACACTCCAGGACTCAACTATGGATGAGATGCGGTTACCCGAAAAAGTGATCGTACTATGGGAAAAAAGGTGAACGAAGAAGGTGCGTTTTTCATCGCATTCGCAACGCACTCTCAGAAGCATCTGTATCCGTAGCGGCGCAAATTCCGCATCGTGTTGCCCTAATGAATGGCTCAGTTTAGCTCATTTAACTTTTGTCGTAAGAACTTTTTATAGCTGTTGTGGCGCCACAAAAAATTATATATTAAGCCATTGTACACTTTGCG
The DNA here is from genome assembly GCA_963966595.1 of Physocephala rufipes. NCBI lineage: Eukaryota > Metazoa > Arthropoda > Insecta > Diptera > Conopidae > Physocephala > Physocephala rufipes. The sequence continues at coordinate 55,384,599 of OZ016501.1, forward strand.
TCGCGTTTCATGCGTATACTATACCACAAATTCACGTGCACTGATTATAGTTATGGTTTTTTTACCGTGGCATTTTAAGGATAAAAGACTTGAAAATGGCGGCATCTACATTTATAGAAAATTCGTGAAGAGGAAAGGAAAAAGAGGAAAGGGAGGGAGAGAGAATTAAAAGGATGAAAAAATGGGAAAAAGAAGATAATGAAGTATCCGTTTGAAATGGATATCACGTAGTCATTGGAATTCTGAAGGAGTATTCCATGGGCACGCGAAAACCAACGATTTGACGATAGTTTACGAAGTTTTGTAAATGAAGTATTAACTGCATTAATTCAGTTATACGTTTAGTCTCAAAAATATTGGACCTTATCGTTTCAACTCAACCGATCGTATTACTCATGATATATCATGCTATATTTATTCATAAAAGAATGTTTTTTCTGCAGATTATATTTGATACCTCTTGTTTAAAGAATTTGTATATGATCTCAAGTAATTGTGTTCACACATACGCATTTTTTGTTTATTTACCTTTACTGTTATTTATCCACACGTATTTATTCATACTATTATCTGCAGCAACGGGCTTTGTGTACAATATTTGGCTGCAATGCGAATACTATAGTGTTCTGATTAGTATTTTGCTATATTATATTATATATCACAATTATAAATATTTCGAACTCAACACTACGAGACGAGTCGAAATGCGACAAAATAGCATGCAACATTAAAAGCTGTTTGGATGTTTGTTTATTTAAACTGTATTTATTATACTTTTAGGTAAGGACATTATCTTTTTCCTCATTTTATTACAATATTCTCCCTCTCTCTTTCTCTCTTCTCCCTCTCCATTTTTATCACTCTTAAACGCACAAAAATCATTCCTTCAATAAATCATTTCGGAAACGTGTGCAGGATAAACGGAAAAATAATTTCGTATTCTATTTTCTTTCGAAATTGCTTCATTGACGCATGCAATGGAACTTCTTCTTATTCTTTTTCATATTTAACTCTACGTTTCTCGGAGCAAAAAATTGTTGAGCCCAAAAATAACAATAATAACAATAAAATAAATAAGAAAAACGCTTCAACGTTTAACAATTTCTACTTTCCCGACCGGCGTCAGTCACTTGCCAAAAACCTTAACGGTTTACTCTATGATGGTGGAATTGATGATGGTAGCATTGTTAAGGGTGGCGACGGTGAAGACAGTGGTGTATCCGCCAGCTACGCTTCAATCCAATCTGGCAAGTATTCACTTTCACCAAATAAGCAATTTCTTAAACGAATATGCCTATGCCAGACAAAGCTAGCGAATAGCGTCGTCACAGAACGAGCGTCAGTGAGTAATAATGCGTTTAAGAGTCCTATTATTATCGTTTCACACGCAGTCGCTTTGTCTGTAGCCCGGTCCTCCACTGCTACCGTATGTTGTCGTCGTCAGAAATCGGAATCCTTCCAGCTCATGTCTTTTAATAATTCTGCTCTGTCGATTCAGAACGAATGATGACTTACAAGAAAATCCAACAACACCATCAATAGTAATAATAAATTAAGTACTGGCGGCAGGGCGAAATGCAAAAAAGTCAATTAAAAAAGTTGTATAAATCATAACTTGGCATACGATATAACGATACCATACATTCGGTCAGTTAGAACATATTATTTCAAAATTCATTCCTTTGAAAAATTAAAGGAGTAAGTAGTTTGAAATTACAAGGAGTGTTTAGGTATTGTGTATAATTCTAACAAATTACTATTGTAGGGAATGCAATAAATATATGAGTAATTAAATAGAATTAAAGGTAAAAAATATTATCATTCTCCTAAATAGAATGTTAACAATTTTTAGTTATTTCCGTATTCAAAACTTATATTGATTCATAAAATAGTTACTTAATATCCGTTTTAATTTTTTTATATATTCACTTATTTGCTCACATATATCAGTTAATTTATTTAATCATTATTAATTATTAATTGATTTCGTTGTATCTAATCGATATCATTATTCATTATTGTTTTATTACACAATTATTCATTATTTATAATGAATTTTATAATAATACTATTATTCATTATTCATTATTGAAGACTCGCAATAGGTTAAAATATCAATTATATTAAATACCAATCGTAGGGTATCTTTCGAATTTTATTTTTATTTACAAGGATTTAACTTATGTTTTCACTTGCAAAGCATTGGCCAGCTCACCCTAAAATTCATTTGGTTGTGGTTTTTTCATTCACTTCGGAAGTTCCCCGCCTGCTCTTTTCACCATATCAGTACCAACATTTTCTCTATCGAAAAGAACATAACAATTTAGTATCCTTCCGCAGTCAACGACAGTATCCTTCCGTACTAAATTTCGTTCACTTCTCAAACAAAGTCAAGAGAGTCTTTGAGCTTCTGAGCTGATGATGGGTTTAACTTCCGCAAAAATCAAGAACTTTTCGACGGACAGACAAGGCTACAAACAGACAATATAAAACTGGTAAGTAAGTAAACAAAAGCTGCGGATCCACCACACGCACACGCACCACCTTCAACTTCGGTGGTAAACGAGGCAGTTTTGACACTGTGCAATCCACATCCGTTTCCTTCCGTTGAAAACTTCATCGTTCAAAAATAAATACCAAACAATACAACAACACAACGGACAGCAACAACAACAGTAATTGTAATAATAACTGTTTCGCCTCTACTTCTTGCCGGTGGCTGAATTTATGAAGTGTGCGCTATTCGCGAAACGTCGTTGTGCCACGTGTCCCATCCATTTTCGGCCAGCAGCAAATCTCGGTGCGTCGCGTCCACGGCAAGGTGATACAAAAACGGTTGACAGATTAGGGTGGTTGACTATTTTGAAAAAATTTTACAGCATTATTTAAAATTGTTGGGCCTGTGATTTGACGCCCTGATGTATCATTTGCAGATGAATATTTGTAATAAAATCATTTCATTACGGCAGATGATGTAGTGTAATTAATTTAGTTGGAAATAAACTTTCTTTGCGAACAGATATTTGATAATTTATCGTCGTCAGTTATTGATGACTTTTTTCTTTATTATTCCTTTCATAAGTTCGATTACTTTCTGTTATGACAATAACTATCACTACAATCAACACTGCGGCGCGACTATAACTATAACCATAACTATTACTACAACTATGATTATCGCTATCACTATAACGATGACCATGACTATCACTCCGACTATGTCTATGAGCATTTCTATTACCAACTAACTATTATAAACATGATTATTACAATCATTTTATTGTTGCATGATTTCGATAGTACGTAACGTCTCAATCAGTTATCATTAACGAACCTTAATTTAGCAATTATGAAATCAAAACAATTGAACTGTTTTACTTTGTATAGCGGTTCGATGTAATTTTAACCTTTTATTTTTATGAAACGAATAAATTAACAACTTAATTTGCTTTTGTATAACAGTATGAATTCGTTTGTTATTCTGAGTCCTTCGGAATTCTGTATCCTTTTCATTTTCCCCTTCTTGCCCTTTCCAGGTCATCAATGATTTCCTGATTGTGACTGTGATTACGGCTGTGATTGTGATTACGATTGTTGTGAGAGAAGCGATTACGAAAACTGATCATAAGAAAATTGTATAATTTTCCCTTGATGCCGCTTCTTATCTCATTTGCTTCTGTTGTTATCACGCTGATTGGGCGCATCAACTCTTATCATCGCATGGTGCACTTGCTTCTTGTTAGTTGCCTTTTCTGTTGTTCTGAAAACGTCTTTGCGAGCTATGCGTTATTATTCTTATTGTTAATGTAATTGTTGTTGTTGCTTTTTGGTTGTATTCTTGAGATTGCGCAATTTATTTTTTGCCAACAAAACGGACTAGATATCACTAGAGTAGCTGGAGTAGGCGATATTATAAAGTTTCTCGTTGTTATGCCCGAGAAAAGAGGAAGATTAAGATAGCACTCTCGTTCCGAAGAATTGTGGAATAATTGGGCAAACTTGAGAATCAATTCAAGAGAACTGAATGTAAAAAGCATAAGCAAAAACTAGAACTCTTGGGCTCCTGTCACATCCATGAATACTACTGTTGGTTTAATGCTGTGTGTCACTTTGTCTGTCCCTTTCTGTATCAATTTCCTTTCTTGCGTACAATCTTTGTAGGCTGTTGGTGACAGTTTGTATTTTTATATGGTTAAATGATACGAAAGTAATGAGAAATTTTCGATTTTGCTATGCATAATAATAAAAATAAATAAAAATGAAATTATAATAACCATGACGATGACTATAATAATGATAATGATATTCTTTAATTATTGCAAAACAATTAGGTCGACAATGTTTTTTTCCTTTTCTAAATTAACTGCTGCTTAAATTATACAAAAAATTTATTAATTCTTTAAAATATATTCGTTATATTATATTCGTTGAGTTATGTTTTGTAGGAGCGCTGCCATCTTAAGTATTTAGTGCTTCCTTGGGGGGGGAGCAATCTATAGTTCTTACATCAGTCCTGTCGTCGAGATAAATTTAAGTAACGCACTAACTCTAAAGGATCTCAAGTCCCCCGATTCTACCTGGTAATTACCAAAAATATTATTTCTTGTTTATGCCCATGATGAACACTTCCCCAATACGTTGAGGCGACTTTACTCAACTTCTATCCAGAACCAACATCCTCTCACAAATGACCTACGTATCCTGTCCAATATTGCACAAATGTTTGTCCAACAAGCAGTGGCCTGTCAAGAAGCTGGCTCTTTGAATCAGCTTGCTTTTCGAGAGTTCCGTTCTCTGTTTGGTTGTTCGCATGACCCTATAAATTTATTTCATCGCTTCGTACTTTTTCTTTCTTCCTATTAGACCGCAATTATCTCTGAATGACAATTACAAATGTTTCCAATGGTTCCCAATGAGGTATTCCTGACAAATCCGGCTCCTGAGCTTCCGTGCATAAATTACCTTCCGCACATGAAGTAATAAAATGCTTATGAAAGTTATTCGTTTCCATAAGCTCTTTGTAGCGTGTTACTCGATTTAGTTTCAAAAAGCTAATCAAAGCTTAATCTCGCCAGCATCTTTTCCCCCGCCGTTTGAAATTCCAGGAGTTCCACCAAATTCCCCCTTGTTGTATCTGCACTCTACACCCTATTTCCTTCTTCTGCAAAGTATATCCTGAATATCGGCCACCACGGTGCATGCGTAGTTGCAACCCCGTAAAACCCCGAGTGTAAACATCAAACAGGACTTCAAAGTCCCAATCATGCAGACAAGCCAGTCTTAGCAGCTTATTCAGCATCCCGAGTATCTATTGCCGATTCATCTTTTTGGTAACACCGGAAATATTCCATTATAATTTGCCGATTTTAACCGTTTGGAATGCACCAATCTCCCGTGCAATTCCATCTGGCGTACATCCCAGCCGACGCCGGTAAATGTGTTTAAAGAAGTAGTATTACCTTCCCCTTCTCATTTTCTGTGAAAGCACACAATATCCTTTCAAGGACAGAGATGATATTTCTCCACTCTTTTCTAGGGCCTTATAACGCCTACATACCTCTGAGCTTTCAGGTTTATGGCCTCACCAGCTTGCTTCATTTCGCGATCTCATAAGAGTACAAAAATATTCACCTTCTGAAGGTCGTCTAAGAGTTCTTCTAGTCCTAACCATGATTAGAAGATATGAAGGTTTATCAGCCTTCATATCTTCTAATTTTATCATCTTTGAGCTGATCCCTATGCATTTCCCAGATTGTTAGTTTGTTGTTAAAATATATTTACAAGACAGTAAATCCTTTTATTAGGATTATTATTTAAAAATTAAATAATTTTCTCATTCACTCTCCACCATATTTTACCAATCTTTCCGAAACCACCTTTCTATCCTTTAGATAATTCACACATGGTAAGGAACATCATCGTGAATTACTTTTACGGTTTCCTCACAACATATCCTACGCACTTTAACCAAAAAGTTAACATAATTCCCCCCTTTTTCTTATAATAATTTTAAAATTATTTTTTCCTTCATATTATTTTTATTATCACATCTTTGGATTTCCATTTTCTCTCTAAATCATGCTTTCTTGTTTTTAAAAAAAAACATTTTCCCAGAAACGTTTCTCTTTGAAAAAGTACAAATGAAACCGAAAAGACATTTTTCATTCCAACCGGATGTTTGTCCAATACTTTAGACTCATATTTTCCGCTTTCACCAATGGCAGAGGATATATTCGTGCCTTATTATCTTCCAAAATACATAAAATCCCAATATGAGGAGAAACGTGGGAAGCAAAACCACAAAAACTTTTCAGAAGAACGGAAATTGTGATGACTTTCAAATAACGCCAACAGACGATTTCTGCAGTTATCAGTTTAATAAAGCATCATCATTTCCACAGAAAAAATTATATCTTCATAAAAAATTTTATTTAAAATAAAATTATTTCTTTAAAAAATAGAAAAGAAAATAATTTTCTTCTTCTGTTTGAAAAAACAGGGCTACCAAAATTCAGAAGCATCTATGGTAAATAAAAAATTTAAAAATTAATTTATAATACTATTGAAGAGACTATAAACTCTTTTTGAAGTGTTTATATGATATTATAAAATAATGATAATCGCAAGTTTTGTTGCTCGTTATTTCCATTTCATTCACTTTTCAAAATAAAATATTGCCGTACTTTTTTGATTTTACAAAATATTTCAAACAACTTAGTGGTTATGCTTTAATTATCATAATAAATATATCTCTAATGAATCTATATTACGCAATCAATTATCAAATAATTGTAGAAAATTAAAGCAGTCTTGAATTTTATCTATTCCATCATTAATTATTTGAATAAACCTCGTCAGACATTCAGTATTCGTAAATGCGCAAGTGTGAAGAACGTGATATAAATGTGGGTGTTGAAAGCGTATGTCGGCGCCCTGAATAGGTTTCATAAAATATGGCAATAACAATATCATGAAAACGGCTACATCTAAAATTTATTACACTGATTAAATTCAAATATTTTAAATAAAATAAACTCAAACGAAATTTTAATTATTTTCGTTTACCGTCGTGTAGTATTTATCTTGCCTAAAATTTGGCCATATTATACAGTATGTCTAAAAATCATCATAATATCAGACACAAATTATCAAGCTAAAAGATTTTAAAGAATTTTAATATCAGCAATTAGTTAGCACATTATTTTATGCAAATTTTGATAAAACAATTTATTCAGCAAAATAAAAACTAAGAAAATATTCTTATTATAAATTATCCTTGACGATACATGGACACATGACATTATTTAAAAGAATATGGTTTGTTAATCTTAAATTTATATGCCATCCGTTTTGTACCGTCATCTTCTTTTCAGACTTTTTGGGCTAGTAGGGCTCATTGTAAGGAATTTTTTCAAAAACGAGCCAGGGCACTTCTCAAAGGGATTGATATAAAGATATATTTCCATATCATGTGAGAATTTAAGTTCGCTTTAAGAGTTTAGAATCCTTTATGAAGGATTGATAAAGAAGATATTTCCATACCATGAGAGTTTAAGATCGCTCAAATTATATTAATTTCATTTAATTCATTCATTTAGTTCATTAAAACTGCCCAAATGAAATCAGCCCCCAAAGTCAGCAGTTGCAAGCGTTATCTCATTAAGTCCAACATCTCAATTACGAAAACTATTTTATGATTTTAGTTTTATTTGCTAAACGAAGTCTTATAAGAAACGGCATCTTTTTCGATATATATCGTTATAAAAATTTACTACAGTTCGAATTCTTTCAAACGGAACCCACCAGATATCCCGCCCCCCTTTTTGTAATTAGATTCTGCATTCCATTAATGTTATAGCCAAATTTTAACTAGCTTTAGTCATTAATGTCTTTGTCAGTTAGCTTCCAATTGTGGCTTCTCAGAAACGACAAAGTAAGGTTTCAGCTAGTCACAGAAAATGAGCACTGGTACTGCACTTTTGCCAACATATCATGTGTGTTCCTCCAATCAAAGCATATACGAAAAAGTAAATACTGATTTAATAATTCCTCGATTTGTGTGAATCCTCAAAAAGCAATCGAATTTTTTGAACTTATCACTTTAGTGATTGAAAAAGGCTCTTCGCGCCTTTATTTTGTACCCTAACTGCCGCTAGCGGTGCAGACGATTTACGCTTTCCACTATTAGCAATTTTCATAAATTTTGCTCGTTCATTACTGTCGTCCGATTCATTTTAATCGATTTTTCTCAATTCCTCCCTTCGTTCCCTTTTGCCTTGAGGTTGATATAAATTCAAAGCCTCGCTTACATTTCGACGTGCATCATCCACCGCACTAATCAACAGCCGTGTATCGGTTATCGAATTTTATTATCTATATTTGATAATGGTCACGATTATCAGTTGACACTGAATGGCGCGACAAAACAGTAAGCATAACCGAAATTTTATATACCATCAAAGACGTAATCCATGTGTCCGTATATTTCAGGACGCCGTCCAATCAGTCGATTGCCTTTTGTTGCCAGTTTTACATTCGTTCAAAAGTAAGCGGCTGACAAATAAAAGAAAGAATCCTATAGATTCGTTTTAGGTTCTCGCTTTTACAATAGTTTTTTATTTTCTTCTTTAGTTATTTTCTTTATTTATATATTGTTATTTAGCTATAGTTGTTGTTATTGTTGTTCTTACGTCTCTTGTTCCTTGTTTTGCTTTTATCGTCTTCTCTGCTCATTAAATATTCTTAGCGTTATTTTAGTGAAGCAGGTCGCAATCTTTTGATATCGAAATTGCTTGTCGAACATGCGATTTTATTGCCCTTATCAACGCCCAAATATACGTCCTCAAACAATTATGTTGTTGATCGGATGGCTTCTGCCTCCTGTGATCATCACTGACAAGATCATCGTGTTCACCGATTAATTTGCAATGATAATGAAGCATCTAGAGACAAAACAAAGAAAGAGCCGGATTGTCATGTCGTGCAGTGCCAGGCCCTTCGTGATAGTGTCGCATCAATGGATACACATTCAGAAGACGCCCATAATAAATCAAGAGCGAATGGAAAACACAAAAATCCCGTTTTGAGGTTTACGATTTTAAAAAATGGGATTTAATTACAAATAAACATTTTTGTATTTTAAAAGTTTTTAATAGTCATTCTGTCAAGCCAGTTAGTCAGAGCCAGTCAGTCAAAAGCGAAAGAAGAAAAATTATATTCAGCCAATTATAGATAATTAATCAATTTATATATTATTGAATCAGAATTAATATTGCATAATTGAAAAAATAATACGTTTGTTAAAAACGATGCTCTTAATAAAACCTTACTAGTTATTTCCACAATTTCTATTTCTATTGTTTTTTCATAATTTCCTGTCTAACTTCTTCCTGTCTAACGTTATCCACTTGAATCACCGTACAAAGTTTAGTCCAATCTTATTTAACCCATTGCTCCCAAACCTAACGACCAACAACACCCCACGACTACCACGACACCCACGCTATTCCATGTAGAGTACTTTAATTTAAATTTATACTTTGTTCGTTTTTACTTTCACAAATTTCAAATTACTTAACTTTGAATTCATTTCAAACTATTAAAATCAAAAAACATATAATCAGTTTAGTTCCAATATTTTCATATCTAAGCAAACAATAATTGCTCTATAACAGACTCATAAAAATATAAACATGTACAAAAAATAAAATGCAAAAATTAAACGAATGAAAAGAGAAATGAATGAAAATGCAAAAATTGAATTAATCACTAATAATTAAGAAAATATTAAGGTTTAATATAACAAAGGATATTCCCTACATGTAATTTGTAATCCTTCTAATCCCGAATTGCTGCACTTTCTTAACTAAAGAGATGGATAAATTCTAACAAACACTATGATTTAAAGCGATAATTACCGATCTCATTAATACTTTTGCTATCAGAAACATTTCAAATAAAATAAATTAAAATAAAGTAAGAAAAAAATAATGAATGCAGGTGAGATTAATTTATGGAACCATGAATTTTGTATATATTTTACATCGTTGGCTTTTTCTTAATTATACTAAATATTTTATCAGTTTTACAGAGAGACTAGTTGAACATAGCAAAATTGTTTCCTGAAAAATCTGATATTAATCTTAATATATCTTAACCTTAGTTAATATGGGTTAATCTCTATGCACTGAACTAACTATACCAGATAGAATATACTATATACTATGCCCTTGATTTCAAATTAAAACATGCTTTAAAAACCTGATTCGACGTTATTTGGCTATCAATTTTTTTTGAGTGAGTATCGTCCCTATAATGGTGATAACCACGGTGCACCACTCACCCTATATCCCCCATCGGTACGTTACTGCTTATATTGACAAAATAAATTAAGCTACTGCGTTTAAGGTTTAATGCGTTACAAAACGAAAGAACAGAACTAATAAATCTCTTATCCCTTCGGGCTTAATTTCAAGGTATAGAAATTAGTATTCCAGAGGCCGACTTTACAGACCTTATGACACAAAAGCTTTTGATAATATTATGTATTTTGCTTTAAATAGATTAATTAATTAAATTCAATTACAACAAAAATAAATGTATTTAAAACAGAATGGAGTGGAAACAGACTGGAACAGAACGATAAAAAAACAGAATGTAAAGAAATTGAAAATAAAACGTGAAACGAATAATAATATAATTAAAGATTGCCGCAAATAAAACGAACTTAAAATAAAACAAAAGAATTACGAACTAAACGGGAACACAAAAACGAACTTTTCAGGAAGATCGACACATTTTCATATCGTATAACGAAACCTAAACCTTAATAGAAATAAAATTGAAAAATATTAAATTAGATGACCCGAACGTCTCATGACTAAAGATGGTGACACCAGATCCAGAACAACGGTGCCCCTTAAGTTGTTGTTATCGTGTTGTTACGCAATAATACCAGCAGACATAACAAACACCACAGGCTAAATGAATTGTACTGCACGGGCTAAATTACAATGCCGGGCACGCTCGCCCCCTCAACATGATTAAGAAAATCATTAATTTTAATGCAGTGCTGAACAAGTTACTTAATGAAATTATCTCTAATATCTAATACCAATGAACAACAAGGAGCAGAACGGGTAGAAAGAAGAAAAAATATAGTACAAATAAATAATGAAACAACGGAGAAATTTCCCACTGCAAAGAATTATAGAAATGATCACAACATCAAAATGATCACAAAATATGAACCAATTAAATTTTTAAAAATACCAAATTTCTCCAATAATAAAATCTTCACGACTAACAATTAGGTGAAATATATTTAATCAGAACAATCAACTAAAAACTTATTGTAAGAATTTACGTAGCAAAATACTTAAAAGGCAATTTATAAAGGCATTTTATAAAGACAATAATAATATTTATAAAGGCAATTTATATCAACCCTTAGTAATTATTGAAGCAATACTAGCTGATATTTGATAATTTATTTGAATCTTCAATAAGTTTTAAACATTTCCTAAGAAAAAATTGCGAAAAAATTGAAAACTTATCTCGGAGAAGAAAATTTGCTTTATCAAATTTTTATTGCTCGTTTGAAATTTTTAGTAATGACTGAATAGAATTAGTTCCTCTCTTGCTTTAACTAATATACATAGTTCCCAAATTAATTGTCCCCCTCTCCTTGAAAAAAATCACTGTATTTGCTTTTGATTGTCTGCAATAATGCTGATATTGTTTTTTACGAGCAATTGCAATTGGCATCATTGCTTTTGCCATTTCAACATTTCAACAATAAAATAAAATCATAACTAAATAGAAAACATAAAAAGTATTATAATCCTAATTCAAATCCCATTCAGTGCTCGACTGATTGGCGCCCATTTAAGCAGCAGACAAAAACATGTAATAGGATTTGTAAGAAGCCTTCAAGAATTGGCGCCACTGATTTCTCTTCAATTAAAAAATAATTAAATTTTCACGATCATATTTTTATTATGAAAATTAATATTAATAATTTTCTTATAAATACTATTTCATATAGATTTTAATTTGCAGTAAATGATTTTGGAGAATTCCATGGATGTTCTTTTCTTCGTAGGCATCGAAATATGTTTAATAGAAGATACACTTTATCTCGGATAATAAAGTCCAAATAAAATAAATGCAAGTTTTTTATGTGAATGTTTTCAAATCTCTAGATTAGGTAAGATTTAAAACTCTGATTAAAAGCAGCCTTTCGATTGCTTGATTCTTTTATAAACCCTTCCCAAGAAATTGCTCCATTAGACTGAAATAGGATTTAGACCTGAATATTTTGGAAAAAATTTGTAAGGGTAAATTTGAAAATTAAAAAATGTAAGTGTAATTTTGAGGGATCATTTAATATATATTATAATATTTACTATATATGATCATTTGGAAAACCTGAACATATTCCTCAATAAACAGCAAAGGAGTTTCAATTTTCAAATTTCGTATCTGCTTCGATTTATACAATCACTTTAATAAAGATATTTAAATACTGTTTAGCTACGACTGATATACGTAAAGATTATGAAAGTAAGATAATTTAAAATTTCAAACATTAACCAAACAAATTTACGCCTCGGAAACTCCCACTCCACCAATTTGAAAGACCGTGCGTCAGCGAGGACCCCCGCTCCCATCATTTTCCATTCCTTCGCTCATTTAATGGTGATTAATTTCAATATCATCGAGCATCATAAATCTTCTTTCCAAAAATGCTATGTTTATTTGACACATTATCGACAACTTCGTTTAATTAAAGATCAAAAAGCATTAAACAACCGAATTAAGATTAATTTATCATGATTAGGCAACGCGTAGTAGCAACAAAAAATTATATTTTGCAAAGGAGGGTGCTAAAAACGGTGGCATTATTAACTAAAGGAGAGAGGAGTTCGCGTTATTCTTGTAATAGTTTTTAAAAAGATAATTGTAGTTTCTTAACCCCTTAAAATTAATTAAATAAAAAGCACCAACATATAAAATGATTTTGTGGTTATATTAATAATACCAATTAATTATTATTAACTGGGTTTATAAATTTTTTGCGCCAAGTTTTTTTGCATATGAATGCTTAAAATCGCACGCTACGAATTAATTAAGACACCCTTCGTCTTGCATTAATCATAAAGACCTATTTGCGACAGCAGTACGAAGCCGGAAATTCGTATAAACGAGGTTAATCTACGATTAGTGATATAGCAATTAAACGTTAAAAAAGCATTGAACGGGTGAACCGTATAATCTCGTATGCAGCATCACCCCAACTCACCACCTCGGCTCGTCCAGTTCGATCCCTCGTGTTATCCTTTGTCGATACAACTGAGATTCCTTTAGACTGTTTTCACTACAAAGCTTTTCACTTCGCCCCTTTTAAAGATTACGCGATTACTTTCATTACAAGTTAAAATATCGATGCGTTACTTTAACTCTTCCGAAAGGAAGTGTGTGATTATTTTAGCTAAAACCTTAGCTAAATAATCATAAAATGTCTTGATGCTTTCCTGAAGGATTGTTATCCACAATTATCCAAAGCAGATTCGTATTACAACCATTTTTCTTGCATTATTTGTCGTTTTTTTAAGGAAGAGGGTAACACGTTTACAGCTGAAGAAGATCACGGTAACTGAAAACGGCATTTTATTTATATTCTTAATACCGTCTCTTAAAACCGTTATACCGAATTTGGGTTATTTTCTCAGTTTTCTACTTTTTTTTCTACAGTTTTCTTACTTAATATAATTATAATTTATAAATATTATAGCTCAAAAAATTACTTCCATTGCTTTATTAAATATTAACTTACATTTTTTAGCAATTTCTGAAGGAATGAAATTAATGCGAACAAGAAACCGAAAACTATTCTATTGATGTGAATTCGCTTCTAACAATTCAAATAATAGGATTAATATATTTTAATTTGATAAAATTTACTTCCATCCAATCAATCAAAAGCGAACAAGCCAAAATCGTAACCCAACGAAACACTATTCACTGCGCGGCACTCTGCCACCCTTGGCATTCCTCTGAAAAGGGCAAATAAGACTTAATTTAATTTCGTTTCTAAGACTTCGTCAAACTAATACATGATTATTTTTATATGAACCGAATTCAGAAGAAGAACACCGGAAAGGAAGGGTATATATGTTGAAGTGGCGAAGGGAGAAGACCAACCAATACTAATGAAAAAAGGGCAACCCAAAATACACTTACAAAACACTTGTCCACAAACTCATCATTTGATCGACCTATTCGAGACTGTACTGAATATGAGATCATTGTATTATCGCTCAAATCTGAAATATGCTCGTAATGCAATCTAGTCCATGCATCCCACAAATACGATCAATAAAAATACGAACTCAGAAACAAATCTGGGGGGTGGCGTTGCTAGAAGAGCAAAATTGAAAGGGACGAAACAATGATATTATTATTTTATCCATAATAAGAAACTGCTTTAAAATAAAATGGATTGTGGATATGGATCCATAAATATTCAACCCCTACGTTAATCAAAATTCGATAGTCAGTAATGAAAGTGATAATGATCGATGAAGTTGCAAATAAAAATTTTTACTGAAATAAGAAATTCATATACTCCGAAAATGAAATTATATGGGATTAAGATTAATGTTTAAATTAAAATTGTATAAAGTAAAGCTGACTATTCAATAAATGATAGCTAACTAAAACAGTTTCTTTATATTCATTATTCTTGCAATCCATCGTATTATTCTATCTATTTTGCACCCTGTTTCCAAGAGCATAGTCGGAAGTTTATCAAATTAGTTTGCAAATGCAATCAAAGTCAATCGAATCAAATCGATTTAAGCTATTTATCGATTTAATTACTTGATTTACGTTTACACGGTTAAATTTTTGACGATTTCTTAACTAGCACATTATCGCAAATAGAGGGAACAATAGTAAATAACTAAATAGTAAATAAACTTCTCTTATCATTCCATATGTTCCATTAGATTTCCTGCATTACTACGGCTCACCCCAGCGCCTTTCCCTCAACTAACATAGCACCAAATGCATGACTTTCCATCCCATTAATTTCTCATCCCCAATCTAAACTTTTCTCAACCCCTGATTCACAGAAGAGAAATGTTGCATAATGAATTGTTAATTGTTTGCATAAATATTTTGGCATGAATCGATGTCATCTCAGCTAAAATTAATATTAATTCTATTTCCCTGAAAAATCACGAGCTATTATTAAAACAATTTCGTAGGGCCATTCTCTCCATTAAAGAAAAAATTTATAAGCTTTAAAACGAATACTTATTTATCATCAGTGGTAACCTCATAAAATTGTTTCCCTCAAACCGAATTTCAAGTCCGTGGAGGATTACGAATTTCGGTAAACGAGATCTAAAACATTAGCAGGAGTCCGACGACGTTTTGAAGCATTTGTAATTACAGATATGACGCTATAGGCAGATAGAGTCTCCCGCGACATTGGCCGCGCAACCTGCTAATAATAACGCCCCGACATAGGAAGTGGAATTGTTTCTGAAATTTCAAGACTGATTCTAATTCCAAGAGAATAGAGACGAAAAATCAGCGACCACAGCAAAATAGAAAATTTCGCAATTTTGTCAACGGCGCCCACAAATACAGTAGCGACATTTCATTTTTTCTAGATTCCCATAAGTATCGAGGGTCATTTTCAATGTGAATAGCTTTAGTTTGCCATATACTTTCAATAAATGAACATTTTTCTTTACTTTTTCAGTTGGCAGCATTCAAAAGGCTTTTTAATCTCAGCAGCATCCTCCTATAAATTCCTTCCTATAATTTTGATTGAATTACCACATAATGATTTTTTTCTGAGAATATACAATTTTTTGAATCCTATCAATTATTGGACAAGTAAAAACGCTAACCTCGGCCAACGACAACGCATAGCCGTGCAGCCAAAAAATAACCTTATAATGCATCACGATACGAAAACATACGAAAATCTGGAGATGAGACAAAAACGAGACTAATTCCAGGTTCAGATAATGCAAGAATTTCTTCGTTCAACTTCATTTCATTTTCCAGTTTATTGTTATTGGTATCAATAACAAACTAAGGGCCTTATAATGTAAAACGAAACGAAGGCATTTCTTCGTTTCCTTTTTTGTTTTCCTTAAAGGTTAAAGCAACCATAACAACTGGCAGCCACCAGCGAGTCCATCTGTCAAAATTACATAGACTCTTATGGTGATCTAGAAAGTATTATTTCCAGTTTACGCCATGCTAGTTGCCAGCTGTCGAGCTCTTTTCAATTTTTTGTAGCAGCTGACGTATTCTTCTTCTTTCCTTCCCTTTTTTATTTTTGTGGCAATTGCGACAATCAATTGCTATCAGTTTATGTGCTCATATAGAAAGTCACTGTCTTGTAAGCCGAGATAGAGATAGGACACTTCGCACTATTCCACATAAATTTGTTCCATACAATCACAGAATGGTACAAATTTAGCTGGAATTTGGTACTTATTTCCTAGTAAACGCGTACTCGCGTCGACATCAATCAAAAACATGGGCTCCAACTAAAGTTCCATTATTTTCTGCGTCAAAGGTTTGGTGAATATGATAGAATCGTTTGAGGATTTTGATTATTTTTTAAACAAAACTTACTTCGTGATTGTAAAAAAATAGTTCAGTGACGAATAAGGAGATAACTGTGGGGAAATTGGATATTGTTTTTGTCTCTCAAGCTTTCAAAACACAATCTTTGGTACTGAGTTGGAAGACGTACAGCTCTATGAGACCCCGTTACAATCGTTACAGAAATCACACCACTTTTGTTTATGCGTGGTGAAACATGTTGTTTTTTTCGGAAACTGGATGAAAGCAAATAATATCAACATTATGACACAAGTTCACGTATAGTGTAAGTGATGTAAACAATGCTTAATAAATAGACGTCAGATCACTTTTTTAGTGGTGAATTGGAAGTGTCCTATCTCTTTATCTCTGGTTTCGGCTTTGTAAAATTTTGTCACTTTTTGCCAGAGATAAAGAGATAGGACACTCCTAATTCACCACACGAAAAAGTGATTTGACGTCTATTTTTTATGCATTGTTTACATCACGTACACTATACGTGGATTTGTACCATATTGTTGTTTTTGTTTGTTTTCATCCAGTTTCCAGAAAAAACAAAAATTTTTTTACCGCGCATAAACAAAAATGGTGTGATTTTTGTAACGATTGTAACGGGGTCCCATATCAGTGCGTTCCTCAACTTAGTACCAAATATTGTGTTTTAAAAGCTTGAGAACCCAAAACACAATATTCAATTTCCGCATAATTATCTTCCTGTTCATCGTTCGACTGTCTTTTAACAATCACGAAGTAATTTTATCAAAAAATTAATCAAAATCCGCAGAAGGCTCAACGATATTCACCAAACCTTTGACGCTTATAATACAAACACCCTCTACTCAAGGGCCGTGTTTTTAATTGCTGTTGACGCGAGTACGCGTTTCCTAAGAAATAAGTACCAAATCCCAGCTATATTCGTACAATTCTGTGATTGCATAGAACAAATGTGTGTATTGGTGTGAAGTGTCCTATCTCTTTATCTCTGCATATTGCGTTCTTTGGTGTGCTGTCAGAAAATATTGACGAAGGAGGCTTTTAATCACTTTGATTGAAATAAAAGCAAGCAGGACCAAATATCCGCCGCAGTGCAAATCTGTTTCCTGAGGTTAATTTAATTAATTCGAAAGTAAAGACATTCTTTTAGGTATACACTAACTAATGGCAGATGTCTCTGGAGAAAGAGGTCAGCACGGTATCAGCCGCATTTTATCTAAATTAACCAACTCCCTTGAATCCGGAAACTACTATGAAGCGCATCAGATGTATCGCACTTTATACTTTCGCTATACGGCACAGCAAAAATTCGATGAGTGTTTAAACTTGCTGTTCAAGGGCACCAATGAGTTATTCGAGAAGAAACAAGAAACCAGCGCTGCGGACCTTGCGTTACTACTTATTGACACCTTGCAAAAGCGTGGAAATAGTACTGATACAGATATATGGATAAATCATATTGGATCTTTTATAGCTAGATTAAGCCCTACAACGGTGGAGAGAGAAACACTTATTGTAAATATTGACTACAATTCACAAAAATGTGACAGCTAAAATGTTTCTCTTATAGAATCGTGCAGTTAAATGGAGTGGAGGCGTATTAAATAACAACCTTGGGCACCCTGCTATGCACAAAAGAATAGCTCAAATGCTTTTTGCTGAAGGAAATTTCGAGCAGGGTCGTCAACACTTCTTGCTATGCCGTGACGCTGTCTTATGCGCTCGCATACTTATACAAATTCAAAGTCGCAAAGGATACACCAATGAAATAGATCTTTTCATAGCCCAGGCAGTGTTACAGATGTTGTGTCTTAAGGATTTACAAACTGCAGAGAGCACGTTTATGAAGTACGCAACTAATCACCCTAAGATTGGAAAACAGGCTCCTGAATTTAAACAACCGCTGTTGAATTTCATCCATTTTCTGTTCCGTTCAATTGAAATGAAGCGTTTAGATTATTTCCAAGCTCTCTGTAATGCTTACAAGCCTGCCCTGAGTCGCGACCCGTGTTTTGAAAAATATTTATTAAAAATTGGAGTACTCTATTTGGATGCTCAACCTGCAGTATCCAACAGTAATGGGCTGATGGGCGGTATGTTTGGAGATTTATTCTCACGTCTATTTCAAGGATTCGACGACGAGGAAGAACAGAGAGAGGAGAACCAAATCGATAACATAGTCACGAATACTAATGAATTGGATTAAAGGATTAGAAGAAAATCGCAGAGAAAAAACTTACGAATGAGTAATTTCTCTCCATACTTTACAATTAAAGAAAATATTTAAAGATGTTACCACTTTTTCACGCATTGCCGTCAAATTTGATTTTTCTGGCAACAGAAATTGCTTCCAAATAACAAATCATACTAGCATCTCAAAAAATTTTAGTCCTTTGTGTTGAAAATGTCTATTATTATTTACTTCAGGCTTTACTCCAGCAAATGGTTACTGTCGTAGTTACGTATGCATTGCGGATTAACTACCTGATAACCCTTTATTACTCGATTATGGCGGTAATCTACCTCCAATCCTCTTGATTGTCTGTGCTCATACTTTCAGTACTGACCTGATCATAAATTAATCGAGGCGAAAGTCCCTTCTCCAACCAAGAAATTTTTCAGCGGGCCCTGGGAATTCTGTTGGAATTGGACAGAGTCAGACGCTGTGAAAATGAGATAGATATCGTAGTTGAATTGATACAAATATCGACCCAATTTGAAACATACAAAAGGAATGACCTTATTTTATGGAAACACCATTAAGCGTAATATGTCTCCACCGCAGACTAATTGTTTCTCTGACGTTAGTCGACTTAGGTGATCGGAGTGTCTCCACTGAATATTCTAACAAGCTAACATTAGCTAGAATAACTGTCAGCTCTTTGCTTATGTATCTAATAACAAGTTCTATTTGGAATATTTATTCAACTTTTATTTTCGTTTCTCATAAAACTGAACATTTCCCTACGAAAGGAATTCAAACCAATCACGTTGATGATAATTTTTGAGGAAAGGAGCAGCAGAATATACGAACAAAAGTAATATCTTATCTCAATAACCAAACGCCTTTCTCCAGTAAGTTCGACGATAGGAAATTACGGACGAAATTCAATGATGAGTCCGTCAATGATCTCCCTGATTGAGCACAATTTTCAGAGGAAGGAAATACTGCCCTTGCGTGCATCGAAATAACAGAATACACTCTTCTATACTTCAACAAATAATTCAGGGAAATAAGAATTTTAGTAACAATAAGCTCGATAATCAACTACTGGAAGACAAATCCAACAATACTTTAAACACCGGAAACAAGAATAAACATGATAAATAGCGCACAGTGTGGACGAGCCCATGAGTGTTCTATCTCTCCACGTCTGTTGAACGCTGCTTCGGAGAGATTATCTCTACTGCTGCATATCAGCGAAGGTCGCGAGGTTGTGTTTATAGCATTATTTTTAAATATTTGGCCTGCTAAGCACCAATTCAAAATAACAAACACGTTAAAAAACTCAAACTTAACGATGAAAATATTTTGAACAATAATAAAATTACAAATATTGAACAGCACGAACTGAAGCGATAAATAACAACAATGGAACAACAATAAAATGACAAACATTAAACAAGAGGAAATGAAACAACAAATAACAACAAATCTAACAAAGCGACAAACGACAGGAACTCCGAAGATCACAAAGTCCTCACTTAGCCTATTACTGAATGAAAACAGCTCTGAGTGATAACTCCATTCCAGAAAGTTTGATCTTCTTGAGGTTCACGCTATTTCGCAATTTTTCGCAATTTCACAAATTCACAATTCACGCAAAGTAGGCGCGACCCAACGCTTGATCGAACGGCTTTGCGCTGGGAGAATTAATCGGCAATTTCTAATAACAACTAAATCAAATTACTCACCAAGACCTGATGTTTTAACAATACAGCGCTCTATAGGGAATATCCTTATAGTGTAACAAAATATTGACTTGATAAAAGTAAGGATCATTTAGTGGTTCACTCTCACTCGAAAAACCGGCGACTTCTAGTAACTCACACTTTAAGATAGTTATACAGCCTAATAATGTATCACGATACGAACACGATTCGAAAACATTGACGAACACGAAACAAAAACGAAGCTGGAATGAGGCTCTGATAATGAAACCTCCGTTCATTTCGTTCCATTTCTAATTTATTGTTGTTGGCATCTACAGAAAATGTGCGCTTGTTTACCTTCTCCCACTTCTCCTCTCCTTACACTCATAAGCAGCAATGCTTCTTTGCTGCGACGAACGCTTTTTTGTTATCGTCAATTTTGACAACCCTTTCGTGAAGTATTCGTGATACATTATCAAGTGATTTCCAATCGAACACGGGAATGCATGTAAAAAACACCAACAAAAATCTAGTTTTCGATTCATGTTCGTTACGTTTCGTTATCGTTATTTTGGCATTCTTCTTCATCATTTCTTCGTTAAATCGAAGAAAAGCGGGGAAATAGCAAAAGAAAATCGAAGATTACGTTTTCGTACCGTGATACATTAAAAGGCTGATAATAATCCTAGAAATATCATACGTAACATAACTATGGTGCACTACACATCCATATACACAAGCCCTGTACGCTAGTTTCGGTTGTGTAAAATTATGCCATTTTTTTTAAGGAAAAGAGTTTCCTTTCCCATTGTGTCTGTGATCTATAACAATACTACCCGTCAAACCATAAACATTTCTAAGGACCAATTTAAAATAACAAACACGTTAAAAAATCAAACGAAACGATGAAAATATTTTGAACAATAATAAAATTACAAATATTGAACAGGACGAACTGAAGCGATAAATAACAATAATGGAACAACAATAAAATGACAAACATTGAACAAGAAGAAATGAAACCACAAATAACAACAATTCTAACAATGCGACAAGAACTCTGAAGATCACAAAGTCCTCGCTTATCCTCTTACTGAATTAAAACAGCTCTGAGTGATAAATCCATTCCAGAAAGTTTGATCTTCTTGAGGTTCAAGCTATTTCGCAATTTTTCACAATTTCACAAATTCACAGTTTTCACAATTCACGCAAAGTAGGAGCAACCCAACGCTTGATCGAACGGCTTTGCGCTGGGAGAATTAATCGGCAATTCCTAATAACAACTAAATCAAATTACTCACCAAGACCTGATGTTTTAACAATACAGCGCTCTATAGGGAATATCCTTATAGTGTAACAAAATATTGACTTGATAAAAGTAAGGATAATTTAGTGGTTCACTCTCACTCGAAAAACCGGCAACTTCTAGTAACTCACACTTTAAGATAGTTATACAGCCTAATAATGTATCACGATACGAACACGATTCGAAAACGACGAACACGAAACAAAAACGAAGCTGGAATGAGGCTCTGATAATGAAACCTCCGTTCATTTCGTTTCATTTCCAATTTATTGTTGTTGGCATCTACAGAAAATGTGCGCTTGTTTACCTTCTCCCACTTCTCCTCTCCTTGCAATCATAAGCGGCAATGCTTCTTTGCTGCGACGAACGCTTTTTTGTTATCGTCAATTTTGACAACCCTTTCGTGAAGTATTCGTGATACATTATCAAGTGATTTCCAATCGAACACGGGAATGCATGTAAAAAACACCAACAAAAATCTAGTTTTCGATTCATGTTCGTTACGTTTCGTTATCGTTATTTTGGCATTCTTCATCATTTCTTCGTTAAATCGAAGAAAAGCAGGGAAATAGCAAAAGAAAATCGAAGATTACGTTTTCGTATCGTGATACATTAGAAGGCTGATAATAATTCTAGAGATATCATACGTAACATAACTATGGTGCACTACCCATCCATATGTGTTGTGTAAAATTATGTCATTTTTTTGAAGGAAAAGAGTTTCCTTTCCCATTGGCTCTGTGATCTATAACAATACTACCCGTCAAACCATAAACATTTCCTTCAAAGATAAAGGATTATGACATTCCCAATTCACCACGCGAAAAAGTGATTTGGCGTCTATTTATTATGGATTGTTTACATCACGAACATTGTACGTGAACTTCTACCATATTGTTGTATTGTTTGCTTTCACCCAGTTTCTAGAAGATAATAACACCCTGTTTCACCGCACATAAACAAAATTGGTGTGATTTCTGTAACGATTGTAACGGGGTCTAATAGAGCAGTCGTGTCTCAACTTAGTACTAAAAATATTCAATATCCGCACAATTACCTCGCTATTCATCGTTGAGCTATTTTTTGACAATTACGAATTAAATTTTTTGAAAAAATTAATCAAACTCCGCAAAAGCCTCAACCGTATTCACAAAACCTTTGACGCTTAATAGCTTAGAAAACACATAGAAATTACTGTTTCTGCCTGCAGTAACAACATTTCAGCATTAAACACATAGACTTTTCGGACAGAAGGCAGTAGATGTCAAAATGCTTTGCAAAATGTAAACAAGAAGTTTATGTAAGAATATTCCGTTCATACAGTTCAAATAAGAAACAAAAACAAAAAGAAAATAAGAAGAACAAGGGTAGCAGACGGCAGTAAAATTAGATATTTTCAATCTATTACCTGGCAGAAACCATTTACTGCCCGACAGAAATTAGTTTTTTCTCACTTCCCATAAGAGGCAATGTAAATTTTGACATTTCTGCCACTGCCGGCAGAAACAGTAATTCTATGTGTTCAAGCTATAAAATACAAACACCCTCTACTCAAAGCCCATGTTTTTGATTGCTGTTGACGCGTGTACGCGTTGCCTAAGAAATAAGTACATAATTTCGACTAACCAGGTTATTCTGTAAACTCACATGATGCGTTCATATCCTGTGTTTAATTTGTCACATGAACAAAAACTATAAATTCTGTAACAAACGACCGGTATCTTGATGCGAGCTGTATGACACTTGAACCCATGCAGTCGAATGTTATGGAATTCGTGTTTTCGGAAAAAGTTTCGAAAAGCATATAAAAGTAACAAATACATACGTCACAAAGACATGGGATGGGATGCATTCAAATTTATTTTTTTCTGGCATCGAAACATCTGTTTTACGAAAATAAAAAAGAATAGAGAAAAGAATCGAACTGAACGCAGGACACGTTTTTATAGAATAGCCTCGTAAATTTGAGCCATTTTGTAATTGTATAAAGGAAATGCATGTGTATTAGTGCGAAGTGACATATCTCTTTATCTCTGGCAGAGATAAAGAGATAGGACACTCCTAATTCACCACGCGAAAAAGTGATTTCGTCTATTTTTTATGCATTACTTACGTCACGTACACTATACGTGAACTAGTTCCATATTGTTGTTATTGATTGCTTTCATCCAGTTTCCAGAAAAAAAAACAACAGCATGTTTCACCCCGCATAAACAAAAGTGGTGCGATTTCTGCAACGATCGTAACGGGGTCTCATAGAGCAGTATGTCTCTCACCTTAGTACCAAATATTATATTTTAAAAGCTTGAGAGACCAAAAACAATATCCAATTTCCAGACAATTATCTCCCTATTCATTGTTGAACAATTTTTTAGCAATCACGAAGAAAATTTTGGGAAAAAATTAATCTAATTCCTCAGAATAGTCTACCATAATCACCAAACCTTCGACGCTTAAAACCCACCACACCTTCTACTCGAGCCCACAATTTTGATTGTTGTTGACGCGAGTACGCGTTTCCTAGGAAATAAGTACCAAATGCCAGCTAAATTTGAACCGTTCTCTGATTGTATAGAGCAAATGCATGTGCATTATTATGAAGTGTCCTATCTCTTTATCTCTGATCTCTGGTTTCCTTATTAGAATATCTTTTTAGAATCCTTTTAAAGAATACAGAGTTCAGTTTTCTTTGATTTGTTAATTTTATTCCAAGAGAACCAATGAATCTCAATGAATCCGACTGCAATGGTGAAACCACTAAGCAAACAGCTTCATCAAGGCTGACCGATGAATCTTCAGAACCTGGCAAGCTTTATTTCGGAAAGAACACGTTTCCATCTTCCAAATGGGTTAAGCTAAATGTCGGTGGAAAGGTTTACACCACAACATTAAGCACTTTGGTAAACAAGGAGCCAGAGAGCATGCTAGCACGAATGTTCTCTCAGGGTGGTGCAATGAATCCCAGTGATGTAGATGAGCAAGGAGCATTTTTAATTGATCGTAGCCCGCACTATTTTGAGCCAATTATGAACTACCTACGGCATGGTCAATTAATTATGGATGCCAACATAAATTTAGAGGGTGTTCTCGAAGAAGCAAAATTTTTCGGGATTTATAACTTAGTAACTCAATTGGAGGCACAACTTGCACAAGTTAATCAGTCATTAGACAACATCCCTTTAACACGACGAGATGTAATCAAGGCACTCATACAGACATCGCACATATCAGAGATTCGCTTTCAAGGAGTTAATTTAGCAGGCGCTGATTTAAGGAAATTAGACTTTCGCAATATAAACTTTAAGGTATCTAATTTAACCCTAACTTGTATTGATATTAGATTAATGTTTTTCTTTTGGTTATAAGTATGCCTGCATGCAGCGATGCAACTTATCACATGCAAATTTAACTTACTGTTGCCTCGAAAGAACCGATCTGACGTTTGCAAATCTAGAATGCTCGCAATTAGTTTCGGTCAAGGGTCTATGCGCCAATATGGAAGGGGCTAATCTGCGTGGCTGTAACTTTGAGGATCCTACGGGAGTACGCACGAATTTAGAGGGTGTAAATCTGAAGGGGGCCTGCCTTGAAGCGAGCAACATGGCAGGAGTTAATTTGCGCGTGGCAAATTTGAAGAATGCAAATATGAAAAATTGTAACTTACGTGGTGCAGTATTGGCTGGCGCTGATCTCGAACGCTGTAATCTATCGGGAAGCGATTTACATGAGGCAAATTTACGTGGAGCTAACCTTAAGGATGCAGAGTTTACTCTTATGGTGACACCATTACACATGGCACAGGCTATCCGATAAAATTAGTACAACATTTGTCAAAGAAAATATTTATAATTCTGTGATCTGAATTTATAATATCTCCATTATTTTATACCATGGGCCTAGCTCCGTAACAACCTCTATTATTTCCACCACTATTTAAGCATATTTTTACAAAAACTTAGTATTAAAACAAACACTTAGTATTAAAGGACTTCTAAATTCATTTTTTATGGATTTAAGGAAGACTGTACAATGTCTTGGCATTGTGCTTGTTTTTTAGTTCAGCTTGGTTGCACTATTTTCACAATCACCTCGAAAATAAGTAGGTAGGTATAAATAAACAAATAAATAACAAATGTAGGTATAAATAAACAAAAAATAAGTAGGTATATATATATATATATATATATATATATATATATATATATATATATATATATATATATATATATATATATATATATATATATATATATATATATATATATATATATATATATATATATATATATATATATATATATATATATATATATATATATATATATATATATATATATATATATATATATATATATATATATATATATATATATATATATATATATATATATATATATATATATATATATATATATATATATATATATATATATATATATATATATATATATATATATATATATATATATATATATATATATATATATATATATATATATATATATATATATATATATATATATATATATATATATATATATATATATATATATATATATATATATATATATATATATATATATATATATATATATATATATATATAAATGTGAAGGCCTTTAAAAACGTAAATATTGGTGTAAAAAACTATCCATAAATATTCGTTTTGTTAAAGTTCTTACAAACGTTGTTTCGTAACAAAACCTATATTGCGCTGAACGTATCCATTTATGATGTCGTATCAGAAAGTTAACATATAGCTATTATCTTCATACTAATGCATCATATGGACTCAGTGCATTTTATTCCAATATTTTATCGTTTGGTTCGTAATAATTATGGTTCCCAGAGGGTGCGATTGGAAAAAATTTTCACAGCTTCGTGAGCTTCGCATCGAATCGTCGAATAAATCTATTTCTGCAGCTGACGTGATTTTTCTGTCAAACCCCACAAAAAATTATTTTCTCGTTGAAAACCACATTTAATGATGAAACTAGTGTATAGGAGTGTAAATTTGAGTGTGTAATTGGGTTTTTAAATTTCGGCAAACGTGTTCTGGAGAGCCTACCTTCATCTTCAAGAATTGAGAAATTTACAGCTTGAATTACTTGTTGGACAGCTCTATTCATCATCGAGCAAGAAAGAAAAATCGAAATCTAAGGCGGCCAAAAATTTTCTTTTGTAGGATAGAAAGAGAAGAACACACATATCGTCCTGTGCTTTATTTGAAACAAGAGAGAAGGAAAAAACTCGCGTGGCTCCAAAAAATCTTAAAAACGTGGTTTCGCTATCGATATCCGTAAACTAACTTTTGAGGAATTAGGGAATTAAATTGGACTCAATAAGGACCCGTAGATCGGTAACAGTGAGATGAACAACGAGTCTAATGTAAACAGTTTGGGTAGTGCGCCGGAAAATGGTTCTACTACTCATGAAGTATCATCTACCAGTAAGTGGTTGTTTGTCGTAATAGCTAATTAAAGAAGGAGTTGTTATTACACGATACCAATTGCTATAACTAAATAATAAACACTTTGCCACCTTACTTTCACCATCTGAAATTGCAATATTATTGTAATAATATTTACGCGACTTTTTTATGTAGTATCAGTCACGATCTCTTTGTGGATAGATATTTGGTCGCATGAGATTATACTGCTTGCATTATAGCCGACTACTTTTTAGTCGAATTTAAAATATCGAATTTTTCAAATTCAGAACGGTCAGGTCTATCTTATTCACCATGTACTTCAACTTTCAGCACGAAAAGGAACACTTCATAATAGTCGTTTTATAATATATGTTCAGAATCGAATTATAAAGGAGATTATAATGAGAATGGGTGTTATCAGGTTATGTTAAATTTCCTAAAATAGTAAAACAACCCGAATTAACGGTGTTATTGAATTTTACTTAAGAATTATATTCACGGTCCAACGGTAGTTGTTGAATATATTTCACCAGGATCATCAAGTTAGGGTGTCTGCTTTTATTTTTTATGTTTGCTAAGTTTAATGAAATTTTTTATAAAATTTGAACTAGAAAGGAATTATTTCACCTCCAATGTCCTTGAGAACGGTGATTTAAGAATGCTGTTTTAGTTTCTAGATGCTCTGCATTATTTTATTTATAATTTAATATTTTCAAATTTAATATTTGAATTGAAGATACTTCTATTAGTAGTAGATTTTACAAATTTTTGAATATTAACTAGTGAGAACGTTTTCTTCGGCCTGGCCGAAGCTTATATATCCTATTCCCGAATCTTTTGATAACAACGTTCAAATAAAATGTCGCCGCGTTTTATAAATATATTATATATTTATATTTAAATTATTATATTTACATTTATAACCAGCCTATTACAACAGAGAACATTACTACCAAATTTGATGCTTTATTTGTTCTTTTCAACGCTCATTTTCAATACCAACTCATGTGAAACAGTTCTAATGGAGGCGTGGGCGTGGAGGTGGGCGTGGGGCGTAGTTTTCTGATTTCACCCATTTTAAAACCACCCATCCTATGATGACGGAATATTTGTGCCAAATTTCGTGTCAATATCTCTATTTTTAACCCTCTACGAATTTTGTCTAGTGGGCGGACCACGCCCATTTTTTGATTATTTTTTTATGATTATTTTCAAATGAGGTAGTAGACTCGGATATACAAATTAACCTTTAAGTTCGCACTCGGAAATTGAGTTATAAACGCGATTTAATTCACATTAAATAACAAAAGTAGGCGTGGAAGTTGTCCGATTTCGCCCATTTTCAATACCAACCAGCCTATAACACGAAATATTCGATATATATATATATATATATATATTACCGTACGTAATATTCGTACGTTATATTCGTATTCGTACGTATCGTTACCGTATATGTTTATTTACCATATATGTTTATATTAATTTTAAATTTTACTCTGATATTTTCCGTAATGTAAATAGAGATCACTAATACCAAAAGATAACGAATCAACATGAGATGTAATATTAAGTAAATGTTAATATTTCAATTTTTTTCCTTAATCAAAAAAAAGGTTTTTCATCAATACTTCCTAAAATAAATTAGCTCTGCGATGGGGCATTTTTGTTTAGGATCTTTAAATTAATTGGGACTCTAAAAGTTTGAGTTGTGTAGGGCAAACCTACCTGTTTTATTAATTTAATAATTTTATTAGTTTAATGATTTTATTTAATGGTTTCCATTATTAAAATAACTCACTATATACGTTAATCTTATGTGATGATTTCTTCTTATAATTGCTATTTGTGTTCTTAGTTTCCTTTTTTTCGATCGGTTCACTCAAAGAACCACAATAGAAAGAAATAGAGTGTGGTCACTCGATTGATCATTATCAAACTTTCATTGCTCAACCAATAGCGGTAATAATGTTTTAGAGAGCGTCGTACTAATTTGCTCAGCAAATAATTATTCTGAATTATTACGAGGGTGTTCGACAGTTGGGCCAATAACATATGGTTGGACATTTTCCTTTACTTATTTTTGACAAAATTTTAATAAATTTTTTTTTAATTCTTTAACATTATAGACATTAAAAATATTTTTATATTTCCGAATGTTTTGATTTTTTCGAGAGCAGCATTTATTAAAGAAATAAATTTGTGAAGGTGAAACGCTTGTATTAGTATGACGTCATTATATTTGACATGAGAACATAATTTGAAGCAGAATTCCTTAAATGCTAAAGAACAAAATTAGATTTCAAATAGAAAACGAAAAAAATGGAATGTTAATTATCAGGTAATATAAATCAATTCATTGTCATCAAAGTGTTCTATATTGCCAAATTATAGAATTTTTTATCTAAAAATATACAAAAAGACATCGATGGTCAGACAATGGCCAGGGATACAGCAAAAATGTTATATTTTGATATGTGAAGCAGCTGCTTTGTGTATATAAGGTTATTGTATCTGGAGTTTTTTTTAACTCCTTTCAGCTCAAGCCGTTGAGCCCACTAAGCGTTCATTACGTGTTCAGACTTGGCGAAAAATTCAGGAAAGCCGATGTGGTATGGGCTTCAATGCCATCTTCAACCGCATACCCGGTTTCGTGGACAGTGAAAAAGCTGCAAGCCTTTTAGCAGAAACTGAGGAGTTTAGGAAAGCTGGTATGTTTAAAGAAATGTGGGGAAAAAAATTTGTGATCACAGTTTTCTAAATTCAAAAACACCCATTTTTTAGAGAATATAAAAGTCAATATAGATCGCGCTTTATATTGGATCAAATTGGAAACTTTGCTAAGAGGTAAAACACTTTTCTTGCCTGCTACTCGTGATTCCAGCGCTTTATACCTAAAAGTTGATGTACCAGCAAATGCGACCGACGAGCAGATGAAGGATATATTAAATATTCAAGATGTGCAACAACATCGCACAGAAATATGTAACTAATAATCAGACATAAAATTAGTATAGATTAACATTAATAACTTATTTAAATTTGTAGCTTTTGAAAATCCCGTTAAGTTAAATCTGGTCGTCATTGGTTCGGTTGTTGTTTCACGTGACGGTTATCGCATAGGCCGTGGCAATGGTTTCACTGATCTCGATATTGGTCTACTTATTGAAATTGGCTCCATTACACCGGATACCATAATAGCTACAATGGTTCATGATTTGCAGGTAAAATAATTTGTCAGTCCAATGTCTAAGTTTTTATATAGTACATATTTTGCTTGCAAAATATTGCATTTTTTGAAAAATTTTAATCCTTAAATTTTCAGGTGGTCGATAGTTTGCCTTTAGGTCTTTTCCAAAAGTATGACACTCCAGTCGATTTAATTGTTACACCAACTCAAGTCATCCACGTACCTAATCGATTGCCGCGTCCTGCTGGATTGTTTTGGGAACTTTTATCACAACGCCGTCTTAGGATGATTCCTGTGCTTCAGATTTTAAAGGAAGCACAAGAAAAGGCTGGCAAGATAATCGCATTGAAAGAAGAAGATACAGACATTGAACAAAATCGAAATAATAGAAATCGACGCCGGAGCTTCCCCAGACGTCGTTTTGTTCGGAGAAATACCCGTCGTGCTGTATCACAAAATGATGCTGATCGTCAAGGTGGTGTAAGTAAGATCGTAACCTAAAGATTAATGAAATTAAGATCTTTGTAATAAAATTAGGTACCATACTCCCCTGTGAGTTTATTTCATATTACATCCCCACAACAAAAGCATAACTATTATAAAAAATATAGTTGTGCATTCTTTTTACCGTATCATCAGATATATTGCATTAATTCTAGTCATAATTTTTTTATATCAGGAAAATCCTCAACAAAAACGTAACCCTAGAAAAAATAGACGTTTCAACAATCGAAGAAGGAGACCAACGAAGGTAACGGCATTATCAAATATTTGAACCCAACGATTTTATGCTTTCTCTTTCGCGAAACTATCAACAGTCTGAAGGTGATCAATCTGGCGTTGAGGGTAAAAGTCAAGAGAGGAAACCTGAACGGGAAAAGAAACAGCAAAGACAACGCAAGCAACGTGCAGCAAATGATTTCTGTATTAAACTTTCAAACATTTCGCGTGATATACGTGTTAAGGATTTGAAGTCAGAGTTGCGCAAGCGTGAATGCAACCCCTTCTACATATCTTGGAAAGGTAGCTAAATCATATTTGTTTACACAACCATCATCCGATTTCTTATCCATTAGGGCAATACGGAAAATGCTATTTACATTTTGGCAATCGTAACGGCAACCCACATACCGATGACGATATTGAGCGAGTGTTGAAATCGCTTGCTGATCTCTCATTAACAATACCTACTGGTGGCGGAAATACCAGCGGTGCCGAAGGTGATGGTAATGGTCCAGCTTTAATCAAACCGCCTCAGATGAAAACTGTCAATCTGAATGTCGAGCTGATAAAATTTGATGGTAAGAAGAGTGGTGGTGGTGGTGGTGCTGGAGCCAATGGTGCCGATGCCGCAGCTGGAGGTGATGCTGGAGCCGCTGGCGCACGCATTGAATCAGTCGACACCACCACCGTATAGTATGAACTGTTATGATGCCCTCTGTCTTACAACGGCTGTACTGTCGGTTGGGACGTTTGGAACGTACAATCTTTCAACAACTTCAATTTCAACGAGAGAAAATTAACAGATAAACTTATATCTAATTGCACAAGTTGCAACAGCAACAATTATAATTGCAATTCAATTTGATTTACTGATTCATTCATTTGCTCCTTTATTAGTTCATAAGCTTTTTCAACGGAGTTGTTGATTTTTCTTCATTTTTTATGACTGCATTTGCTTTAAATGTTAACTCTTAATGCGGTTTTACATTAACAGTACAATTTAATAAATCCCTTTGAATAATACTCAGTCGTTAATATTTGAAACTCAATCCAATTAACATTCTTGAATTTTATTGAATTATATTGATCACTTAAAAATGAATTGGGTAATGAGCGTTTAAGCCAAACGCAATTTCCAAACGTCCTAAATCAGGGATAATGCAAAGCAGTTGATAGTAGAGCTGTCACTTGCTAATGCTTGTTCACATGATCAGCTCACATGCAAAATAAAAGGAAAATTTAATCCAAAAGGAAATTAAATCCAATATATATATATATATATATATATATATATATATATATATAATATATATATATATATATATATATATATATATATATATATATATATATATATATATATATATATATATATATATATATATTATATATAT
>OZ016501.1:55419844-55445165 GCA_963966595.1 Physocephala rufipes
GTGACCGAGCAACATGTTAGCAAGAAAGCAAGGCAACAAACACGACAAGCAGAAAGTAGCCGAAGCTGCCGAAGTTAATTTAATTCGTTGCCCGAGTTGCTTCTTTTTAGCTTCAATATGTTTTGTTTCATTCATTTGATTCTGATTGCGTGTTCTTGGTATATGCTTTCATTACTTGATGAACTCTCAAGCGATATAGGTCGTATGAATGCGAATGAGAAGAGCGGAGCGGAATTTAATATCAAAACAATTTTCTTACGTACTCAACCTTACTTTAATTATTTCATATTATTGCAGGCGATATTTTCAACTCTCGCCTGGTCGGTTTTGATTGGGTTCTTCAATCTCATTTTATTTTTATTTTTATTTTCATTTTCTTTTTCATCTTTCATTTTTCAAATTTGCCAATTTGCAAATTAATTTGCAAAGGTTTTTTGATTTTTTGAACTTTTGGTTTTTTGAAATTTTTTTTTGAATTAATGAGATTTTTTGAGGTTTTTGAATTAATTGAACTTTATACTATTTTATTAAACCTCCACCTGCTATAAAACTTATATTTGGCAATGCAATTATCATTATTTATTAAAATCACATTTTCACATTAAATGTGGAAAAAAAGGTAAGCATCCATTAGAAAACCAAAACTGGGATAGTTGACAACCAAACATGAAGCGAAACATGAAAAATGCAACAATGTAGCTAAACTGGGGTTCTAATATTGGAACCCCAGAGCAAAAATTTTTTGCGCTGCAACATATATGACATGCACCTTCTATCTACTCTATATTCTTTGCTAAAATACTTTAAAAAGAATTCAACTTTTCCGTTTTTTTTATTTGGCTCCTATATCAAATGCTCTTCTGATAGTTTGTATTGAGACCATCTCTAATACTTTTGATTTACCGATAAACAACTGAATATTTGTGGAGTTTTCTCTTACAAGAGTAAATCGAGCGAAGTAAATGTAATTTTCTCGGTATAAAATTGCATTAAAAATGAATTATTTATATGAAAACGTGCTAATTTATTTAAAAGTTTTAAGGAGCTAACCTTTTGACCAAATTACTATACAATATTTTATATTGCATGTGTACATGAATTAGATACATGTACACTTTAGAACTGCGCGATATGGTTTGATTTTCCATAATTTGGCATGTTATCTAACAAGCAAATTCGGATACTAAATTTCGTTTCATATGTCAGAATGAAGTGTAACATCTGAGTCCAAGTTGATTTCCGTTTAAGTGCAGGATATAAAAAGTATACTTCATTTGAAGATTGAAGGTTCATGACATCAATTACACGCTCTATGTTTTTAAATGTAATTGTTAACGGTATTTTAGACATCGTTTTCATTAGCCACGATTTAAATTGAAAAGAAGCACCAAGTTTTCCAGGACATTTATGTTTAGAAAGTGTGTTCAAAATATCTTGTGCAGCTATTTAATTAATATAAATACTGTTATTTTCGTCACTTTTCTCTGTACCGTTATAGTTGCTAAGGTGGTAGCAGAACCAACAAAACAATCCCTACGCGAATAGAGTTGGCAAAAGATGTTGGATAAAAATGTTGTAGTTGATGAAAAACAGATCTTTAAAGTTATTCCTGATTTTTTTTTTGGATATTGAAGAGGCAGCCCTTATTGTAACTCCAAAAGATGAATTTATGCAGGCTCGTAGGCATCCATAAGCTGGGTTAATTGTATTTGTTGTGCACTCTTCTTTGTCTTTATCGCAGAAAATATTTACGTTGGATCGGCTATGATTGATCTCATATTGGAAGTTTTACGATGAAATAAAACGCTTTATTTACCTGGAGCTCGAGTGCTCTCTGCTATCGAATTGCCGTCTCAGCAAATGCTACGGATGAGATAAAAAAGATATTCTGTTCAATGGATCCGAACAACAACGAACTGAAATTTGTAAGTGAGTTTGTAAATTTTATCGAGATTAAAAAATTACAAAATGTATAAACTTCAAAGCTCAAGAGCCAAAAACTGATTTTTTAACGATCGGATATGAAAAATATATAAATATTTTTTGTATGCTGCTGAAGTTAAAATGTTTTTGGAAATTAAAGACAAATATTATTAAACTTTCTTCAAAATGATAGACGATAATAATATATTTTATTTACGCTAGTTAAAGGATTTTGAAGTAATCTTTGATTTAAATTTTTTTAGTCTGCATCTGAATTACGTTATAGTAATATAGGCTTATGAGTAATATAGGCCGCGTCCGCGAAACTAATTATTTTTAAGTAGATAATAAATTTTAAACAGTTTTATGAATTATTTATAACAGTTATTGAATTGACAGTTTATTTATAACAGTTATTGAATTAATCAAATGTTAGTACGTTCGATTTTAAAGTGTGCTAGTATAATAATGCTATGGCGCTGCTATAACAACCATAAATTAAGCCTGGTTCAAAAATACTCTACAATTTTTATTTTGTTTTGTTATTTATTTTTTTTGTTGTTTGTTGTTTATTTCTGTAGAGTTTTTCCTCCATAAAGTCTATTAAATTCAATAATTCTCGTAGCATTAACTTTTGTTGTTTTCTTCATTTTTATTGGTGCTCTTTCAAACAATAAATATAACGGCTGCCTCTTTACATTGTCTTCTATTCTTTAAAAGTAAAAAAATACTTGTTTAGAATATTTAGTCTATATTTAGAATTCCAAGTGCTCAATTATTTTATCGTTTTTGAAATTTTTATAGCAATTGTTATTTTTGTAAAAATATGTTAATATTGATTTTTGGAAAAGAAAAAACTACCAAAAGGAATCCAGAAACAAGCGTTTTTAATAAATTCGTAACGAGCTCATTTTTATAACTTTCTTATAGTTTTTTATATCGGTAACAAGATTGAGGATTATAGGAGAGTTACAGTAAAATCTAGAACTTGGAGTAAGTATTAAATAATTCATTCTTTTAGGCATAGCAAAATATCAAATCCAAAGCCAATTAAATTATTTGGTCAGTAAAACCAGAATATTAATGAACAATTTTTTGTCGTTTGTTCCTCGACTAATTTTAATATACTTTCAACATGAAATCATTGGTCTACTCGCTCGCAAAATCCATAATACACTACATAAATTCATTCTAAAGAAAATGAACGATGTTAACTTTTTTATAATTTTTTTATAATTTTTTTAATTTTAATTTTTTTAATATTTTATAATTTCATTTATTAAATTGAAATTTTAGTAATTTTAGAGTCTATGTTCTTAATTAAATTTTAATTTTATACATAAGTATTTTTAGGATCAATAAGTGAAATGAAATTAATGAAAACGGGTGGAACTATGCATAGATGATAAAAACTGTATAGATGATAAAAATGCTCACTAAAAAATTCGACTTTTGTGGTCAGTCGTTTTTTTAATTAAGCGAGATACATGCATGAAAGGCTGTCCAGATAAAGCTAGTAATAGATCCATTAATCGTGAAAATGTACACTTCCTCCATTTTCAATTTACACGTTGAAATTTGGATTCCAGTAATTATTTGTAATTATTCTTTACAAAGAAGGTATAGGTATATTTTTTTAATTTTATTTTATTTGTTTCAGCAATTGATGAAATATTCAACTTGACATGGTGTTTATTGGATCGGTTTTAGTTTTACGTTATGGATATCGTATTGGTCGCGGCAACGATTTCATTGATATCGACATGGGTTTACTTATTGACATTGAAGCCATTGCCATTATTGTGGCAGTTATTGCCACAATAGTTCACGATGTTCAGGTGATATACAGGTGAATACACACCATCGGATGCCCGTGACCAAAAGGAATTTATTGGGACTTATTTTCGGAAAGTTATTTAATGGCTATACCGGCTTTGCGATTATTGAAGGAACATAAAGAGAGAGGGGGCAAAAAATAACCATGAAAGCTGACTCCGAAGGACAAATATGTCAGTTAAGGTTAATACAGAAAAGAATAAGAGTGCAGAAAATGTGTAGTTCGAACTATTGCGAACGTGTGGACCAATGATTTCTCGTTGAAAGTATATTAAAATTAGAAAGTATATTAAAGTATATTAAAATTTGTTTAATATTTATTCAATGTTCTAGGTTTTATTATAACTTCTATGACAACCAATCTTCTTATCGATTTAAACGAAACAATAAGAGAATTACAAAAATGGGCTCGTTATGAATTTATTAATAATTGCTTGTTTCTTGATTCTTTTGGGTGGTACCTTTTCCTTTCTAAAAATCAATATTAATATATTTTTTATATAAATAACAGTTTTTTAAAACACTTTTAAAAACGAAAATTAATTGAGTACTTGAGGTACTAAATATAGACTAAACATTCTAGAAAAATATTTATTTTTTAGCAGCAGATAAAAATGTAAAGTGGCAGCGATTACATCTTTTTTTGTTTGAAAACATTTTTTTTGTTTTGCTATGAAAATTATTGGATATCTCTCCGACCTTCACATTTACCGACCTTACACCTCCCTTAATTAATTAAAATGAATTAGAAAACACCAGGGTTTTATTATATATGAAATATAATTGGATCTAACATCATTCGTATTTTCTTATATTTCTTAAAATTTTTTCAACATCTTATGTTTTATGTACACTGGATTTCTTTTCATTAAACTTTAACATTTAATTACTAATTCTCCGAAGTATATTGTCTTTTTCTCCCATATTTTTCGATACATAATGTAAACATTTTTTTTTAAAAATCCTGTTAAAAACAATGGAATCAATGATCTCTTCTCCAAAGTGTTAACAGCTAATATATAAAATTATAAAATTTTTATTTTTAAATTTCAGGTTTGAATTTTACAATTATGACAAATGTCTAACTTAAAATTTTACGTTTTCTTTTTGATAAAATTTAAATTTAATTTCTTTTTTAAAGATTAAAAATGTTTTTAAAGTAACATTTTGACAAACTCTTGAAGGCGAATTAATATATTTCTCGAGGCCTACTATTCATACCATAGATAAAGAGATAGGACACCAGACAACGAGATAGAAACTCTCTGCACAAAAATGTGTGGCAAAAACGAAAAAAATTTACACGACTTAAATCAGAGATTATCTCTGGTATAGAGCAAATGCATGTGCATTAGTGCGAAGTGCCCTATATATTTGTCTCTGATTTGGAGAATATTGAATTATGACTAGGGCAGCACAATGAAATACATAATCGACACCCTCGAAGGCTTTAATCCATCGTTTCCACGTTTTGATGGCAGGGAGATGAATCTGAAAAATCAAGGAACGGTTTGCTATAAAAGCGTAAAAAGTAGACCGTATTTATTTATCAGGGATACCTATTAAATAATACACGGCACAAGATTCACTCAAGGAATTTCCCGAATATGTAGAGAATCCTTGTATTGAATCAAAACTTTGATATGTTGGACGATTGTACTGCTGCCGCCGGCTACCAAAATCAATTCTCGATTTTTTAAGTAGAATCTACCAATAAATGAGCCAATACAAGTATAATTAACTCAACCTTCGATGCCTTTCGAAGTTTCACCAAAAAGCCTTACCGGACATAACATGACTTCCAAATAGTAAGGAGCTTTCTGAGGTAATGAAAAACTCAGAAAAAGCTGATTTTTAAATGTTTTAAACCGGTGAAAACACGTGTTTATATTTAAAGTTTACTTTTAGTGAGACACGACTGGATTGATTTATTATAACCAGTTGAATCACTTGAACCATTAATACTTCAAGCGCGTTCACGGGAACAATTTCGTAACTTTACGGTAACTTTAGTATAACAGAGTATGGGTAACTCGCCCAGATAATTTGATGGTCCAATCTCACTTAAAAAAACAATGACTATTATTAATTTATTTTCACCAGTATTCAACTACAGTATTCTCTCTGGAAGAGAGTTTCCTATCTCATTATCCCCGCCCTGATGTTAAGCTCATTTATCTACCGATATAATTTGTTGTCAGGTTTCAATTGGAGGTTAATTAATGGTTCGATACAGTTTTTGATGGGAGTTTATCTGAGGTTCCTCGGGTTTAGATAAATTGCAGAATAACAGAGATAATTTGTCTCCGTTATTTACTTTAGAGTTGGGCTAAATAGTTCCGGAAAGGGAACGGACATGGAACGATTCCTTTATTCTTCGGAACTAGTTCCGGACACATGTCCGGAACTGTTTACTTGACATTTGTCCGGGACATGTCCGGAACTGTTTCTTTGACATTTGTTTCATGGATATGGAACTATTTATTTAATTTAACTACTCCGGAACTTTTTATTTGACATTTGTTCCGGATATGTCCGGAACTATTTGTGATGTGTTTTATAATTTTCAAGCAGAACAGTAATGGATCGAAATTTAGGTTTTATATTGGTAGGCGCAAGGAACAAATTTTCATTCTGTTTTATTTGATTAAACATTTTATAACATGAATTTTTATTTTATAACGTGAATTGCAAAAAGAAAAAAACTTACTGTGGGATGCCTCCTATTTAGGTGGCTGCTTAGGTTTCCTAACGTACCGGCAGAAAAAGAAATACATTCAGAGCAATATTTACATTTTGCTCTTCGATTTTCTGCCTTTTCGAAATGCTCCCACAGCACACTGGTTTTCCTTCGCATCGCCATTAACTTGCGATAACTTTATTATATCATTGAACATAACAGACGAGAGATAATTACCTTAAATATTAAATCATAGCTGCGTATATAAAAAATTCTTTGTGATGTATTTTGTATCTCTTCTATGTTTTCAGTAAATTCAAATAATTGCTTCACTTCAAAAATTCGGTTTCTCCATACCGTTATCCATGCACTTGAAAATTATTCCATTTATGAAAACCTAACACATTCAACATATTGCATTTAATATATGTTTTTATTCTTAACCCTTAGTATCTTAAACAATATGCAATAAAAAAAGAGGATCCGAAATTAATAATAATAATATCTCATTTATTAAAAGACACTATTACCTATAATATTTTTTTATTATTTATAGTAATACATTTTTTTAAACAATAAAATTTTTATAAATAGTAAATATAATAAATTATAATAAGTAATTTATCAATAAATTAAGAAATTAATATTACTACTTATGTCTTGATTATATGTGTACGCTCACCTATTAAACTTATTGCTTTAGGTGTTCTCTAAATATTTATAATAATGTTCATAAAAAATCTCATTATATAGAACCTTTTTGGAAAATCTTAAATTAAGTATTTGAAAGGATTTCGAAAATGAAATCAAAGATAGGCTTAATTCGTATTTATAATCATCTCCGGATATGTTTCGGTCCGGAACTATTAAATTCTATCCGGAACTATCCGAATAAATAGTTCCGAGGCAATGTTTACTTTTAGTGAACTATTTCGTTCCGTGGAACGATTTAACCTCGGGAACTGTTTAATTTCATAACGAACCTCCGTTGTTACACCTGCTTTACTTCACCATTTTGGGTAATCATTAGATTTGCCTTATATCAGCGAGACGCCCGCAACCACTCATAAACCAGCAAAAATTATACCTATGTAATTACAATAGCTTTGTTGATTTCTGAATTTTTTCAACTCTGAAATAGAAACTATTTTTTTTTCTCTCCTTATTATGGTAATGCCAATAAGCGAGAGAGAGACAGATAGACACAGCTACTCCAATTCAATTGTGGTTTTTTATAATTGAATATGGTTAGGTCGGAACTACTCGGAGAGGTTTAGTCGGAAGTATTACAAACATCTCCGGGATCGGAGACATATACAGGAACTATACATGTCCGGAACTGCACAACTCTAATTTACTTCCTTTGCTTTCAAATTGATTACCAAGAGTGAAAGTGTTCTAAATTCAAATTCAATAGAATGTCTATCATGTTTCGCATTGCGCTTTGGCTCCGCGATACACTTCGATACACTCGGATTTCTATTCTAAAACTCTCGACTTATCACACAATTAAAGCCGGTGTGTTGGCTTTAGTTGGTTTTTTACGAGTTAAAACCAAAAAACCACAAGGTTTTATTAAGAAAACCAACAACTTACTTCCAATTCCGTACAAGGACATACCAGCAGCAAAACATTTGCCCATTTTCGGGACACTCTTCGACTTAATGGCCGCGGGCGGAGCACAGAAGTACGTATAAATTTTATGCCTGGGAAGATTGTCGATTTTTAGTCATGTCCCTATGGAATTATGCCTCTTACATGGTCAGCATTCCTTAAGTCGTGTTATTTTGTTATTTCACGTCCTGATAAAAGTTCATTTAATGTCACAACTTTGCAGACTACATAAATACATTGATGCAAGGCATAAACAATTGGGACCTTTATTCCGGGAACGCCTCTACGGCACACAGGATGTTGTGTTCGTGGCATCTGCAAGTCTAATGAGAACCGTTTTTTTTTATGAGGGAAAATATCCAAAACATCCGCTACCTGAGTCGTGGGTGCTTTATAACACGGAAAACTGTTGTGAACGCGGTCTCTTTTTTATGTAAGAAAATATAATTTAAGATTCAATGAATTTTGCTATATTTCTCAGGAATGGAGAGGAGTGGCTTCATAATAGGCGCATTTTGAATAAGCACTTGCTTAATGGCAACTTGGCATGGATAGATGAACCAATCAATGAATGCACGGCACGACTAATTCAGTTCTGGCAATCAAAAACGCAAAACAATAAATAT
The DNA here is from genome assembly GCA_963966595.1 of Physocephala rufipes. NCBI lineage: Eukaryota > Metazoa > Arthropoda > Insecta > Diptera > Conopidae > Physocephala > Physocephala rufipes. The sequence continues at coordinate 55,428,524 of OZ016501.1, forward strand.
GAATACACAAAAATAAAAAATTTGGAGCAACAGCTATATCACTGGGCAATAGAAGGTATACTTCATTAATTTTAAGAGAATTTCCATTATATGAATGCGAAATATTTTAAACTTGGTTTATCTATTGCAACATTATTTTCTAAAATTATGTACATTTCTATATGCTAATGATTATTTTATAGTATTACGTACTCTTTATATAGTACTAATTTAACGCACACTTCTTCCCTTTAAGTTATTTGTTCCATCATGTTTGGACCTTCGTCTGCTACTACTACAGAACTAGAAACTGCTCTCAATGATTTCTCGAGTATTGTACACAAAATATTTCAGAACAGTGCGTCACTTATGGCCTTTCCACCGAAAATTGCAAAGACGTTTAATATGCAAATATGGAGAGACTTTGAGCAGAGCATTAGTAAGGTGCTAAATAAAGGAGGTGAAATCATAGACATATACACTACTCTTAAATCGATTCCCTCAAAAGAAGCCAATCACCTCGACCGATGTCCGAAAGGTCTCTTTGACGAATTAAGAGAGGCTAAAATGCCATTGGAAATGATTAAAAGAATATTTGTTGACCTTATAATTGCAGCTGGCGACACGGTAAGGCATTACTCAAATGTAAAAAAATTATAAATTAATCGAAATTATAATATCCTCTAGACAGCATACACCACAGAATGGGCCTTGTATCTACTGTCACAAAATTTAACATTACAAGATCGCATAGCGGAAGAAAGCTTAGCCTATAGTGACCAAAAAGATACGAAAATTGTTAGCGGACTTCTCAAAGAGATTCTTCGTTTGTATCCTGTTGCTCCTTTTATTGGACGATATTTAGCCTCCGATGCAGTGTTAGGAAATTACATTGTTAAGAAAAATGTATGTATTGCACGGCTGATATATTTTTTGCATTCAATATAAAACTCATATAAGCACATCTTAATTTCATAATTCTTAAAATTTTAAGACCCTGGTGCTTCTTTCCTTATACACAGCTGGACGGAGCCCAGACCATTTCCCGGATCCATTGACCGTAAATCCTGATCGTTGGACACGCGATCAATACACTGGTGAATTAATAAATGTCTTACAGTCTCATGGCAGTATGCCATTTGCAATTGGTAAACGATCATGTATAGGACGTAAAATAGCCATGAAACAAATTATAGCTCTTTTATCAGCGGTAAATTATTTAATTTTCATATCTAATATTCAAATCCATATAATTTCTAATGTTTTCCTTCGAAATTGTTCCCAGATATCACAACATTTTGAACTAAAGTGCTACAACGAAAGGCCTCTTAATTCCGTACTTCGCCTGGTTACCGTACCTGACCGAACATTAGATTTGGCTATAAAGCAACGATATTGAAAACACTGAATGCATTACATTAACCAAAAATGTAAGTTTCCAATTTGTAAATATTTTATAGCTTCCATATAATTTTCAACATTTTTATGAAAATATTGCTAAAATAAACAAATAAGAAACAAACAGCAAGAATAAGAATATTAAGCCAAAACTGGGTGCACCCCATAAAACATGTCCAAAAAGGAAGGATGTCATAATCATTACCAAAATCTTGTACGATGCCAAGGGCCGCAGCCATATACGAGCGGGCAAAGCATCCTCACGCAGCTCACTAATTCCTTTTGTAAATAAAACATTTATAACAAGAACATTTACAATTATTTACGACTGAATTATTAAAACATCCCTTACCCGTTGATTTGTCAAACCATTGCATCGTCATTGGTGGTAAAAGGATTCTACGCACCAATTTACCGCACAAATCTGAACGGTTCCAATATGATTGCATTTCTTGACCGTACTAAAATATTAATATAATTAACAAGTTTTCGTAAGACTTAATACAACAACAATACCATTTCGTTTAATTTACACGACAATTGGTGTAAAAAACGTACAGCTAGTTTACACTCATGACTTTGTATCGGTAGCAATGCTGGATCAATAGTACATTTGATACTTGCAATGTTGCTTATCATCTGTTGAGTGTATTTGGAGCAAAATGATTAGTAGCACAATCATATCCTTATCCCCGTCCTAAAATAATTACCTGATTTGGAGACACCTTGCTTATGTCCATGTAATCACTATTATCGTACGAAGATAAGTTTCGTGACTGACTCAGCTCTTGTGGACAAATTATATCACTGGATAAAATCGGTAAGTCAATCTAGAAAAAGACATAAAATAATGAAATCGCAGATCGAAATTTTATGGGCTCAATACATGAAACATTGCATTCAAAGAACTCATTGCTAAATCGAGAATATCCGGGATGTTCTTAATTTCTTGTAGATTTATCTCGGCAGGAGTGGTATCTTCGAATAAACTCGCGAATAATTTCTTGAAGAAACCAAATCTATTTCTGCATTCCAATATTTCACAACGTAGAGAGTTGATTTCCTGCTGCACATGAATGCGGGCAACACTGATAGTTTTTATAAATTGTTTCATTTCCCTTTCCACTTCCGAACCAAACATCAAGGTATATACTTCCTCGTGAAAAAATGAATTCCACTCACTACATGAAACAGCAGATACATTATGACTGCAAAAAAAATATCATATTAGATGGACATATTTCTTTCATAGGCAAAAATTATTAACCTGAGCCAAATATAGAAGCGAGCTAGATTTCACAGAAAACAAGAAATCGAATAAATAAAATATATCGAATAAATAATTAATCGATAATTGTCGAAGTTACTTTTGCTTTTGCTCCAATTTCTTCAGTAACAACTTTCACCATGAATTTATAATTGCATTTAAATAAACTTCTAATTAAATTTACCGTGAGTAATTAACATGTTTTTGGCCTGATTCAAAAACCAATGAGCTGCCAACATAAGCCTGTTCCGCTTGACAGAGTTTTATGGGAAGAGAATTCTGGCTGAAAACCTTAAATGGAATCGATTAATATGTGCTAGCTTTTATTAATTATTAAATAATAATGTTAAATATTACGTACTTTCACAAGACGATGCAGCATGATGACATTTCGAAGAGACGTGAAATCCAAACGTTGAAAACGCGACAGTATCTGGACAAATATTTGAGTGTATATTACTATATTATCGGCAATGAATCTATCAAAGCAGCCGGATATTGGAACTTCCCAAATTGCCCCACTGGAAAATAGAAAAATGATAACCGCTTCAATCCTTAGTGCAAGAAAATTCCTCACTTAGAATTAGGCCAGTCGTAGGTATATCTCCAGGGTTGTAAATAACTGAGCCAAAGTTCAAGCACAACAGACATAGAGCTATCCAAAGGCCATCGTCCAATAACACTTTTGAGAAAAGGATAAATACGTGCTTTTAGCATTGGTTGCGCTAACTTCCGCAGTGACACCATTGAAGTTTGATCCAGGAGAGCTGAACTACCAAACGCGTGTGTTTGTTTTACGAGAATCCTCACAACGCGTATAAACTCACTACTGGGAAGATCCTGGGATTTTGAAAAAAGCTTTGACTATTTCTTTACATTTAAATGAGACAGTTCAACGCTTACTCTGGCCTCATCTATATCGTAGCGTAGCCAGATGTCTGTAAAAATATGTAGCACCGACTCCGATCGCCAAACGTTCGCTCGCGCTGATTCTAAACATGCACTTTGAGACTGAGAATTGTTACCATTAATTCCACCAAACACACTAACATTGGGTATCTTCAAGTACTTTGGTGAACGCGTTGGTTTTAAAGGCTGCGACGGCAATGGTTGCGGAGTCTTTACTGTTGGACAAATATTTGTAGGCTGTACCAACACGTCAGGACCACTGGGCAGAAACGCACAAAGATATTCAGCCGTCAAGAAGAAATATACTGTCTTGATACGCTCGTTGTGTATCTGGAGGGCTGTTGGATAATATTTGTGCAGAGGAAATGTACCATGGATGACGAAGTGTAATATGAAGAAATCGAACGCATTTAATGATAAGGTAGCTACTTGTCGGCGAAAAGGATCTATATTAATGAGATCGGCATAAAACATCGAATACTGTCCGGACTGGAGCATTTCAGTTACTTTGCGCTGAAAATTCAGGACAGGACGTAAAAATATATTCGTGTAATTTATTGAATATTTTTTTATACCTTACCGGCAACAATTCCAAACTAAACTCAAATTTTATAGCGTCATTCAACAACCGATAGCATAACCCAAACATAGGTCCCATGGGGGCGAAAAATCCGTGCAGGACGTCAAAACATTGCGGCGAGTTATCCTTAGTCACAGTACGAAGACCCCAGCCGAGGCTGCAACTACTTACTCCAAATATTGATTGTACAATTATAGGAAAGACGTCCTGGAGCTCACGCAAGTTACAACGTTCGTATACCACTGCTAACTCATGGCAACGCTCCACTGCAGGAAAGTTTAGTATCTCAAAAATACGATTCTACAATTAATATTAAAACAAAGTTGAAACTAAAACGGTATTTTGTTTCCACATACCCCCAAACTCTCGTTGTAGAAACTCATGCCAATAATACAATTTACTGAAATATATGAACCGGCTTTTAAGGATATAACTTATTCAAAGTAGTTATGAAAAATATCGAGCAGAGGCAAAGAGATAGAAAACTCTACACACACACATATGAAATTAACTAGTCCATCTCAAAATCTAGTATTTCGGCGAAAAACCGTACTTCGCCGGGAGTTTTGCGCCATGTGAACCAAATTATTTCATTAGAAGATTGACTTCATTGGGAGTAACGTTGGTTAGTTTGAGCGTAAGAAAACATCATTGGAACGCCTTAGGTGAGTTTCTGTGTTAAATTTACAGCATTATAATGTAAAGTCACGACGTACACGAAGCTGGAAATTTTTGGAATTTTTGTTTATGTATTTTGTATGTTTGACAGATCGGTATAACATAAACACGAAAAAGTGACGAAAATTTCCCAAACCGAAAGTTCGTCTAAAATGGGATCTTCCTATGTATATTCAGGGTTGATTATCAGATCGCCGAATAATGTAAATTTACTTTTGGTCGAAATAATTGTCAGACGCGACGAACACAAAATGGATTCGTGCTGACTACTTCATTCCACTTTTAGCGTCTGCCGTTTGTGTATGTACTAAAATTGGGGGAATATTGCAACCTACTCGAATTCCGGCATCTCCAAAATATTTGATTCCTCCCTCAGGCGTCTCCTTAAAATATTCATATGCCTTTCTTGACGACGCTCCATTTTAAATCGATAAATATATATTGCTAATGCCATTCTTGAATTCCAATATTTATTTATGCTATTAATAATTGTTTTATTGTACACAATTTATGGTTATTGACGCTAATAATTTTTTTCTATTTTCCTCTATAATACACTGTAAACACTTTTATTTGCAAACACTACACAAACAAGCAAACAATTTTATTATTGTGCACCAATACTTCTTAATATTCTTTGGGAAATGTCAAAAAGTTTATTACTTTATTGTTGCCATACCCAATAATAAGAAGTATTTACTAAAATTTTAAGCTGAAACAATGTACTTTCATGAATTTTCTCGAATACCCCTAAAAATATTTCACATGTGGCAACAATATCAAAATATCCCCTCATAAAACCAGACGAGACGACATGAAAAAGTTACATTATACCAATTTTTCTTCATGTGTACATCTACGTCTTCGTCTATGTCTTCCAGTGAGTTTACATTATAATGCTGTTAATCTAAACTTTTACACTAACGCTACTTTATAGCTTGAACACATAGAAATTACTGTTTCTGCCGGCAGTAACAGCATTTCATTATTGAACACATAGACTTCTCGGACAGAAGGCAGTAAATGTCAAAATGTTTTGCAAAATGTAAACAAGAAGTTTGTGTAAAATATTCCGTTCATACAGTTGAAATAAGAAACAAAAACAAAAACACGATAAGAAGAACAAGGGTAGCAGACGGCAGTAAAATTAGAAATTTTCAATCTATTACCTGGCAGAAACTGCTTTTACTGCCCGACAGAAATTATTTTTTTCTCAATTCCCATAAGAGCCAATGTAAATTTTGACATTTCTGCTACTGCCGGCAGAAACAGTAATTTCTATGTGTTCAAGCTATTACATTTCGACGACAAATCTCCAACCAGAGTTGCAGTTTTCAGAAGTTTTTCGTAAGTTGTCGAACCGTTGTCAACTCACGTTGAGGTTGTGGAGAGAAGGTTTGTGAATCTGTGAAACTTCTAATGTCATTCACAACAAAATAAAAATATTTTTTGTAATTAGACAATTGGAAACCATATTACTATATCGCTATATACCATACGTTTGATATAGGCTTAAAGATCAGAAATACGTGTGTGATCGTAGCTGGACAGAGAGAAACCAAATTTCAATAGATTCGTACGCCCATTAACGTCTTGATTAATCGTTTGCATTGGTCGTGGTAAAGTGGGTTGAAGCGGTGCTCACGTCACGTCTAGACTAATAGTGTACACTGTATGCCTAGACTAATTGAACCATAATTGGGAGCTATAGTCCACACGGTGGACAAAAGCCGCATTGTTATAAGAATAAATTGTTTTGTTCGTTCGTGAGTATTCAGCTGTTTCACCGTTAAGGTCTGTATCGAAGCAGATGCTTTGCTGTTGTGGTTTCTGCTCGATATATTCTTTCATTATTTTTATAGAAAATTTTCAAAATATAACTATATAACGTTACGGACAAAAGGGTATATGGTATCAATAGCCGTGATTTGTCGCGTGCATACTTTTATAGAAATTTTTTGGGAAAATACGCGTATATCCGCATAAAAAGCGCCGATCAACAAAAAAAAAAGCGCAGAAGAGAAGAAATAGATAGCTGCCGTATTACATCACCAACGTTTATTTATCCAAGTGGCATAAAAGCATTTATTTTGCATGCAAATAAGGTTGTGTTCGTTGTTGCGAGCGAAAATTCTCCTTTCTCATTATTTTGGCACAACAGGAGTGGAAAAGCAAGCGTTAGGCTCCCTACTACAAGAAAACAATATCATGCTGAAATTTGTGATGTAATATGAGCCTTGTCCATTTTCCCTCCTTGTTAGCGGAAATGTTTCTCACAATGCTGCCAGCTTGGGGTACAATGTTCACAAGCGCGGATGTCGTTTTATATGTAACGACAATAATAAGCGTATACGCGTGTCAAAAGAAACACGGCTAATGCCAATAAAATACTGTACCAACGCTACCTTCGTCGTCCTGATTTCTTACAGATATATATTACATTTAGCTACTTGCATTTACCTAATATTTAAATGCCATCTCCAAGATGAACGGTATCCGTTAAACATTTTTTGGGCTCATAAAAATAGCTGCGCTTGCTTTGGTCTACGCAATTAAGCGAAGTTACGAAATTTTCATCCCCCTGTTAACTATAAGTGGAACTGAAAACAGGTTATACCATCACCCATTATGTATTGTTGCAGGTGTGGAGAGAGAGAAACTAAAAAGAAAAATAAACTTAATTTTGAAGAAAGAAAAATATCGAGAAATTATTACTATACCTATCTTGGTGATGGGATAACGAGCAGTAGATAATATAGTAGCGTTTGTGTTACTATTGCGAATTTGCCATTTTACGATGTTCCACACATTGGTCATTCATACGGGAACATGCGTAAAAGAAAGCGTTGCCAGGCAGGAGTAATTCAAGATTTTGAATGAAAATGTTTCTTTGAATATCAGCGATGTAAGAAATAATAGACGTGAGCTAAAGTTTATGCGTGCCTGTTACTACAGCATTAAGGCGATTAGGATTTATATAATTATTACATAATGTGGTTGGGGAAAAAAATAAAGTTAAGGTATATTTTATTTTCTGGCGGGAAATTTGAAATATCATATAGTATGGTTAGCCGTAATTATATATATATATATATATATATATATATATATATATATATATATATATATATATATATATATATATATATATATATATATATATATATATATATATATATATATATATATATATATATATATATATATATATATATATATATATATATATATATATATATATATATATATATATATATATATATATATATATATATATATATATATATATATATATATATATATATATATATATATATATATATATATATATATATATATATATATATATATATATATATATATATATATATATATATATATATATATATATATATATATATATATATATATATATATATATATATATATATATATATATATATATATATATATATATATATATATATATATATATATATATATATATATATATATATATATATATATATATATATATATATATATATATATATATATATATATATATATATATATATATATATATATATATATATATATATATATATATATATATATATATATATATATATATATATATATATATATATATATATATATATATATATATATATATATATATATATATATATATATATATATATATATATATATATATATATATATATATATATATATATATATATATATATATATATATATATATATATATATATATATATATATATATATATATATATATATATATATATATATATATATATATATATATATATATATATATATATATGTATATAGCAAAGGTGTTTGGCCAGTTCTAGGCCAGATAGCTGGAACTTTGAAAATATATAATGTCTAAGAGGTGATGTGGTGAGGTGGGCAACGTATGAACAGGAGGATTGAAATGCAAGCGAAGGAAATCAGTTGGAGTCGATGCTCGCGCTGAGCCCAGTTTTTTTAAAGTAAAAGGAGTAGATCGAATTGTGTCGTGTCGTAGTAGCCGAGTAAAAGGATTTTTAAAAATTAAACAATCATAACTGAGAGACTCCATCGGATAAGAAAATTATGCGTAAAAGATAATTGAAATAAACTTGATAAAAAAATATGTGGTTTGATGGGCAGGGTTGAGAACCGCCCGGGAGAACGAATGAGCTAGCTGAGAGCGAGCCAGGACTCAACAGTAACTCAACAGTATATCGAATTGGGATTATCTACGAAATCTAGAATTATTTGCGGAAGTAATCGGAATCTTCAGTTATATCTTAACATATCAAACAAATGTTATAGAAATAAGCTTATTAGTTACATTTAGTTGCTTTTATTTATTTAGATTTTCTGAAAAATACTAAGTACGGAGACCAACAAGGGAAAGGGCAGTGTTTGTGTCGCAAATTATATTTTTACCTTTACGTATACATTTTTACAAATTTCCTATAATCAATTTTGCAAGAATTAATAACAACTTATTTAGAAGGTACACCGTTAATTAAAAGAGTTTTAAATTTAAAGCTAATATCAACATTTTTATCATCAGTTTGATTGTGTGTCTTCTGTTTATAAAGTAAAGCTCCCTTTCTTTTTTCTGCCCGTAGATGGGCTAAATTCCAATTTAGCTAATGAGTGAATTTAACTAATAATGCGTTTTATTATTAATTGGTTTAAAAAATGTTAAGGATACACGGTGCATAATTTGTTAAAAGTTTAATATTGTTACTTATTTTGGCTTTATAATTTTGGAAGAAAGTAAAAATTATATAGACTGCATTTGACTAATACCATTTTTAATGCAAACAATAAGTTGAATGTAATTTATGAATCGATCGACTTATTTTTAATGGTTACATTCTTTCTATATTTCAATGGAAGCGGCCAACACGCGAGCTTTTAGACAAATTAGGTGAATGATAAACAATGTTGATAAAAATTGGAACGATTTTCCGTCATCCCTAGTCAAATTTGGTTTGTAGACAAACCGGTTTCGGCGATGTGCCATCTTCAGTGTCTGTTTTCGTTCAGAACGAAAACAGACACTGAAGATGGCACATCGCCGAAACCGGTTTGTCTACAAACCAAATTTGACTAGGGATGACGGAAAATCGTTCCAAATTTTATCAACATCCAACTCTGTCGGAAAAATCAACAAATATCAAGATAAACAATGTTTTGCATCGTTAAAATAACTATTATATTAATTTTTCCACATTGTAAAAGATATTATAGTAGGCGGGTATAGATAAAGAATACAGTAAATATACTTTTACGTTTGTGTCTCTTAAGAGTTAATGATGATTGGTTACATTAATTTTGTTTCAGTATATAGATTGGCAATCTTAAATAAAGTAGTTATGCTGTATAAAAGTTATAAATTTTAGAGCACAAATATTAATTTTTTTAATAACTTAATTATTATTCAATTATATGGTGAAATAATTTTAATAATTCTTAAAAAATAATTTAATTCCCCACAAAAACGTCAAATGTTTACTCCATTTAGCTTTGGAGCGTTTGATAAAGATTTATTCGCCTTTTTAATTTTTGCCTTGACTTCCTGTAATAGAGCTTCAAATGAATCCTCCTTTTTAAAAAAGGGTTCAGCTTGGGGAAAGACATATGATTGATAAGTGTTTATTCCAGCATTATCTATAAATAAAAACCAATATGACAATTAAAAAGAATAAACATCATAATACAGAGTGTTTGTAAATTTGCTCACCTAAGTCAGCATATGATGCGCGACAGAATGCTCGTCGCCCACCGAAGCTTATATCGTACATATTAATCTGGGGATCATGAACACTTTTATCGATTACAGCAAATGCATCCTGAGACCGTTCGTAAGTAACAAATCCATACTTCGTACTTTAACAAAAGATAGGAAAATCTTAAATTTAAAACATTTTGGTAACAAAAAATAATTGACTAAATAAAAACTTAAAAATAAAATTTATTCCGTTCATGAAAGGTGGGGAGGAAACGACACAAGAACAAAGCACCAAACTAGTGCTCACTAAAATCGACGATATCCTAAAACCACATGGAATATAGACGAGTTAATTATAATTATAACTAGCGGATAATGTTAACCCTTTAATGTATTTTGAAGACATTAGAATTGAATCATTAAAAACATTTGCTAAATTAGCAACGAAAAAAATTAGTCTGCGAAATATTATATTATATATATGCTATGTTTTGCAAATGATACTTACCCTGTATCCTTATAATGTATAGTTATTTGTTTAATTGGACCGTACTTTATAAATTTACGTCTTAAGTCTTCTTTGTTTAATTCTTTTTCAATGCGCCCAACGTAAACTATTCGCCTTTCTTCAACAGCTGTAAGATTTTATTGTATTGTTAAACAAGTTATTTATAATCACAAGAAAAATAAGACATTTTTCAATCAATTGATAACTACCTGGTTGAGAAACATTACAATCCAGAAAACGCTGCTTCGAATGTGAATGAGATCGTGAGCCCGAATTTCTTCGCCCAAAGTTTTTACATTTTCCATCGTGGCTACTATCTAAATATTCGATGGAAGAGTTCGAAGATGATCGTTCATTCTTTCGTGGTACACGTGGCTTAAAGTAGGATTTTCGATTTCTATATGTTCTGTCAGAATTAGGAGTGTCAGAAAAAGAGGTAGAGAAGGAAGAAGAACTGGAAGAACCACTATATTGCAGAGTACTACATGATGCAGGACCATTACCACGACCAATAACATTAAGAGCAGCATCGGATAGACATGAAGGATCTACCGCGCCAGCTAATCTGCAGTTGTCTGTACTAGTGTCATAATCAGAAGAGCTGTGGCTTCCTAAGTCCCCTTCCGTATCACTTCTCTTAGTGACTCCGGAATGCATCCCTCGATGAAGATTCCGATGCCGTCTTTTTTTACGATCACGTGATTTGCGCTTCGAGGTCCTAATTGGCAGCGGTAAAGGTGGAAATTCTGGAAGGAGATCGGTCTGCACAGAGGCCGAATATGTACGGTTACGTATTCGATCTTTGGGTAAATGCATAATAATCTTATCCTCGCCATGCTCATTGTCTGCATTCTTTACAGAATTATATAAAACATCATCGCACTCTTTATTACTCATTCGCTTCTCTTCAGATTTTGATAACGTCCTGGATGAGTCATCTGCCGGAACATGTACGGCAAGCGATGCACCCGTTCTCTTGGCAACAACACCATGAATACTAGTAATAAGTGAGTTAGTTGTTATTTTCACAGTTTCAGATGCGCGCACTTTTTGAAAGGTATTAGATATATTATACAACAAAGCTGAAGACTTAAGTAAAGATCTAGAAGCATTGTTTGCATTCCTTAAATTCCCCACATTGCAGCCTGGTACAAGACTTTTTGGTGGTATTGAAATTTCAGTATTAGAGGCAGCCGAAACTATAATAATCTCGTCACAGTCATTTTCAACATTAGCAGGTGTAGGATTTCGTTTATTATTCTGATAATCATTTACATTATCTTTCACTATATCCTTAAGCGGCACCACTTTTGTGACACGCGGCACTTTTGCAGAAACAGTAGAATCAATAATCTTTAGCAATTGAGCCTTCTTTTGCTCTTTCAACCGCATTACTTTATTTTTAGCCTCTGTTATTGGGTCCATTGATTGTCCTGGTTGTATTGCCTGTGTTTTCAAACTTTGGACAACCGCAGCAACTGAAGTGGAAGGGAGTGGCTTCAAGATAACTGGTTGGGTTAAATGCGACAATCTCTTGCTATCATTTCCAGTTATACGCATTTTCGGATCTGGAACATTTTGTTCATGAACGTTCTTTTCTCTTTTAATATTAGTTGCTTCTGTTAAAGGAAGCACGTTGTCGGCCTTGCAAATATTGTTAATACCTCGTCTTTGTTTATATTCTTCTAAGTTTAGCTTCTTCTTTACGGATTTCAATTCGATAGGCTCTACTGATTGAGGTGTATACGAATTCTGCTGATTGCTTTCTGCTTTATTTGATGCAACATTGTTCTCTGGGAGAATAAGCTCTTTCTTCTCCAAGGAACTCTCAGATAAACTACCACAGCGTCTGCGTTTTATTAATGATAGACCTCCTTCACCCATCCCTATACCTTTTTTGTTTGCACAAGGATTATCTGCTTGTGATTTCACGAATTCATACTTGATTGCTGATGCAATCTGTCTAATGGGTTGATGTTCATATTTTTCTTGTTTTGGATTCTCAAACTCTATATCATTCGACTTAGTAACTGCATCTTTTGATTTTCGAAAATTATAAACGGTTTTGCAGCGCTCAGTTGCAAGTTTGCCGTTCAGAAAAGCACATTGCGGCCTATTAGGGATCAGTGAAAAGCTACGTACTGAATCTTGATACTGGACCTGTTGAATTTTATTAGCACTCGTTGTCTTTACCTTAAATTTCAAAAAGTACGACACAAGTATAGAAAATTCCTACAACATTGTTTTACAACTTACATCTTTTGATGAGGTGTCTGCTTTCATAAGAGATTTTTTGGGACTCCATGATGGATCTTCAGTAACATTATCTTCAAAATTTAACTCAATATTTCCCTTAACATCAGACGCACCTTGAAGCGCTGATTGCTCCGACCATGAATCAACCTCAACCGTCTCAACATCAATTATGACGTCCGAATCGGAATCAGCATCTTTTGATTGTATAATATGCATAGGTGCTGACTGTGTTGCAACAGATGGAATCTCGGCTGAATCTGATGATTTATTTATGGGAGTTGCCATAAGAAAATCATCTTTTGTAATAAATTCTGCCAAATCAAACGTGTTTGCATCAACATTTAGATCCAAACCATCCACATCAGATGCAGTCGTATTAGTGTCAAGAGTTCGACTTTTGTTTACCGATAAAGAGCTTATTACAGGAATCATGAAATTTTCATCAATTATTCCCTTTTCGTAGTTCATTCCAGCGGTTTCCCGAACTGACATTTTATACTCTATTTTATCACAACAATCATTACGAATATTAATAACACAATCTTCATAATTTGCATCATCATGGGAGTATTCGAAGCCACCAATATTGTCATCGCTTTTACCCATATTAAAATCCACACTGTTATCGTCATCATCATAATCGCTTGTGTGTGATTCGTAATCCCCAATGGACGAGCTTTCGGTTCGACTCCTAAAACTCGTATAGCCGTTTTGACTATTGTCATATTGCCCTAGTTCAACCTCATCTAACTCAGAGGAATTTGATCCGTCACTTTGTATCCCATTGGAATCAACTGTAATTACTTCAAAAGGCTTATCTTCCGCTGCGCTAATCTCCGCAAAATCTTCAAACATTGACTAAAATTAAAAAATACTATCATTAACATATCTGTATAATTTCTGCACTTCAAAAAACATACCGTATGTTTGCTACTAAAAGTCGAGAGAAATTCATTATTATCTATATTTTGAAGTTCATAATCATTTTCATCCTTAAATATTGTACCGGTATAAAGTAGTGTAGAGTCGTCTGCGGTCGCAATTGGAAGAATTCCATGTAATGTTTCAGCAAGTTGTATGCCCATCGTGCTTAAATAGAAATTACGTGTAGTTAGTATAGTTCATATTAATCAAAAACTAAGGAGGTGATAAGATTTGACAATTTTGTTGCATTTGCTTTCTCCATTGTCTAATTTATGCTTATAAATAACAATTTTACAAAATTTCGATCACTGCATAAGTGAAATTTATAAAAATATGTGAGATTGTAAAAAATCTCAGAAAATTGTCGACAAGTGTAATCTATATTTTCCGATTAGAATATGGCTAAGTCAAACTATTCTTTATGAGGAGTGTTTGCCAAACAGATAGATGACTATCTGCCAAAACAGTAATTTTTATGTGATAAAAGGGTAGGACATTTTTCACTAATACAGTCTCATTTCCTTGGTATTACATTGGCTTCGAGTGAAGACGATTTTAATTTCCAGCATCAAATGTTTGGTGAATGTGATTTATCCTACCGAGGACTGCTACGCATTTGTCTACTACCTTTGCTTCTTGATAGTAAAAAATACTTATTCTCTCAAGTCAAGTGAAACGAATACACACTTTGTCCGATAGAAAAGCTGTAATCACAAATGTAACTACCATTATATGTTACATCATTCCTGACTAGTAGGTCTGATATTTCGATTTTGACTATTGCTGAAATTACTATCGTCACTACTGCTAGATAGATTCCTCACCCGTTTACGCCTTCAATGAAAGTATGTTTCCGAGTCTGTATCGGAATTTTGGCTTATGCTGACCTCTGCGATACCACTAGCAGGATCATTTGTATAATCCTCTTCCTCGACTATATTGTACTCAAGATCTACTTCTTGCATATATTTATCAGTCACAACTGCAAAGTCCTTATTTATATTACGCCTTTCAGTCATTGTAAATATTGGAGGGTGACATTTATACAGTGGTCGCAATGGTGCTTCTCTCACTTACCATCACCACACACCAGGCCAGTAAGAGCCATCTATTTATTCGAATCTGAAAAAATGTCTGGCGGGGGTTGACAAAAGAGCTCCTGGGATAAAAACTGATATTGGGTCACTCCCGTCATAGGAGCGCAAAGGGTTAATGGGTTATAAACGGAAGAACTGAGTAAATATACCCTACCATTTACGGTGTAGGGTATAAAAAATAGAGGTCATGCACTTTTTGTTGCGGTTAATTTAAAGTCTCATCTCTGTTTTGTGATTTTTATTTATCCCGTTATTTCTAAAATTCTCCATTATAGCTCCATTTATTTAAAATGTAACTATAGCTTATTTTAATTTTCCACCTACTTCATACTGGTATAGATTTGTTTAGAATTTACACCATGTTCCTGGCGATGCTTTCAGTTTGCCTTAAAATTCGTACTTATTTCTTAGACATGGCAATAATAACCGTCAATCTACCGAGAAAAGCTACAATTGTGGGCTTTTAGTAAAACACGGATTAACGTGGTATTAACGGAAGCGAACATTTTTGAATAACCAAAAACTATACTCGTAGCAAATACATACATATATACAATACTAATACATAAATTCGGATAAAATAATATTATAAACATACAAATTATAGATAACGGTAATAATAAGACTTGGCTTATTCTGTTTAAGTATTAAAAATCTTACTCGCTTCCGCTTGACCAAAAGTCAATATAATTTTCTTCGCAATTAGCGTAACCACCATCATCAAGCGGTTCATCGTGAAAAATATCCAAAAGTCCTGAATCCATTGTAATTATATCCGAATCTGAAATAATACACGAAAAATATACACTAGAGCTAGAAGAATTGATATTTTCAGGAATGATCATAAAATATGAAATTGCAGATATAAAATCCATAAACATTGACAATCATTTACAATCATCGCGATGTTTTGAAGAAATAAGATTAGAGAGAATTGATTAGAGATAATGGACATTCGTTAAAATCTCCAAATTATTGACTATCAAAATTATTGATCTATTTGTAACTCGGAGATATAGGAAATAGGTAAAATCCAATTCAATTCTACGTCACGCCAGATAACACTAAATTATTTTTGAAAATTTATATTAGTCACATAAAAATTAACACAATTACAGAGGAAAATTTTCAACGAGAATGCATGAAATAGTTTCCACTTAGTAGTAAGTAGTAGTTGTTTCCTTTTAATATTTCTATTAATTAAATCTTAAAAATTATCACTAAGTGAAATAAAACTGCACCTATATTAACCTCCCCTCCTCAAAATTCATCAAATTTGTGGAATATATTTTGTAGACATTTTTAT
>OZ016501.1:55445365-55472902 GCA_963966595.1 Physocephala rufipes
ATATATATATATATATATATATATATATATATATATATATATATATATATATATATATATATATATATATATATATATATATATATATATATATATATATATATATATATATATATATATATATATATATATATATATATATATATATATATATATATATATATATATATATATATATATATATATATATATATATATATATATATATATATATATATATATATATATATATATATATATATATATATATATATATATATATATATATATATATATATATATATATATATATATATATATATATATATATATATATATATATATATATATATATATATATATATATATATATATATATATATATATATATATATATATATATATATATATATATATATATATATATATATATATATATATATATATATATATATATATATATATATATATATATATATATATATATATATATATATATATATATATATATATATATATATATATATATATATATATATATATATATATATATATATATATATATATATATATATATATATATATATATATATATATATATATATATATATATATATATATATATATATATATATATATATATATATATATATATATATATATATATATATATATATATATATATATATATATATATATATATATATATATATATATATATATATATATATATATATATATATATATATATATATATATATATATATATATATATATATATATATATATATATATATATATATATATATATATATATATATATATATATATATATATATATATATATATATATATATATATATATATATATATATATATATATATATATATATATATATATATATATATATATATATATATATATATATATATATATATATATATATATATATATATATATATATATATATATATATATATATATATATATATATATATATATATTGGCTAATATCAATACTTACATATTATTTGGATCCAGTAACTCAGCAGGAACTCATATTTTATAAATAAAATAAACCTCTGCTTTGGCCAACATATTATCAGAAAAAAGGCAAACACGATTTGAAAACAAAAGGTTCTGTAATTCCGTTACGTTATCTAAAAAAATTACCATAAATTAACTTTGCTAGTTTTAAAAAAATTAAATAATTCAATGCCTGAATTCAATCGTTAGCAGATGGTCAAGTTTTCAATGGCTTTTGCGATGTGCACCTAAAAACATACAGACGATGATATGTACGAATTCAAAGCACAAATTCAATTATAAAATAATAAAATTACTATTTTTTACATTCTTCTCCATTGATACTTTTCAAAAATGGTTTTATTCAAATTTATAACCAATTAAAATTTGTTTGAAAGGATTCTTCAAAATTTCTCTCAGGATTTTTTGCGCAAGCAATAGTGTGATATTTTGGAAGTCCAGAATTTTAGCAGACATGCAGGGTTTACCCACAATATTTACGTTTTTTTCCCCTGCTCCAATAAGCGCTTAATCAGTTCGTTTAAAAACAATTCTGTGTCTCATATTTCATTTTTCTGTCACAATTATATGTATTCCTTCGCGGGTAGTACTTAGCAATCCACCAGTTTAGGGGTTTCATTAAAAGGACAAACACTGTTTTTTTGTTATTTAATTTACATAAATTTTCGTTTTACATAAATTTTTGTTACATGAAAAACAAAGAAAATTCAACTATTAATGTATAGTTGAAACTGATTCAAGATCAATTATGAAGATCAATTGAATTCAAGATCAATTGAATTGATGTAGAGTACAAAATTCGAATAAAAATTAATATTTTGAAGAAATTTCGAAATTTTCGAAATTTCACCTCTTATCGAATTATATTTGGAAAAATATCAAGTTTGACATTTTGCAGTATTTTAGCATTTTCCAGAGCATATCTTCCCCTAAGGAAACAAGCACTAATGATAACATAGAGTATAGCGTAATTTTCCAAATCACGTTTCAAAGTTAATGACTAAACCACGACCTTATTCTATCAGATGGCCTATACATCAAATTTATACATCGAATTATAACAAATTAAGTTTAATCTTAACAAAAACAAAATTGGTCTAAAAATATATAAAACAAACGAATTAATGATTCCAATTATAAAAACAGAAAATTGTAATTGATATTTCATTGTCGTATGTGATATATAATATGCATATATCCACATTATACTAATCGAAATAATATCAAATGCACGTCACGTGCCATCGTCAATATGATAAAATTTGTTATCGGGGTTGAAACCATATACAATCGCATCGTATATATGGCATCGTACATATCGCATCGTATGGTATGGAATAAACTTCCCAGATATCACACCATTGTGAAATAACAAAGTTTAAAACGTTTCATTGAAATCCTCATGAACTGTAAGCAAATCAAATAGCTCGCGCTCGTGAGTTGTGAGCCAAGGAAAAACTTCAGCCAGCTCACGCTGGTGAGCTGAACAACATCGTCCAGCTCGCAGCTCAGAGCGTAAACTGAAAATACAGCTCACGAGCGCTCGTGAGCTGACTGTTCAAATATGTACAAATTGATAAGCGTTAATAACCAAAATAGCAATTCGTACATATGCAATAATTAAACACATTTATGTGATATCGAACAGAAATGTATTTGAATATTTGACGAATATTTTTCTTGGCGACGGTATCGCTTGGTACAACAACAATTGCTTAGTAAAAGTGACCCTTCACGATCCCGATTGGAACACTCTGCCAACCTCCCACCATATCCCAAATCCGTTTTGCGATATTTACTATCGATTAGCGCAGTCATTTTTCTATAAAACACGCCCCTTCTGTCCCTTTTTGGTGTCCACACCCACCTCACGCCATGTTCCAAATCTGCTTCATTAGATTTGCTATTGGCGAAATAAAAAACTTGGAGTAAAAACCCTCTTGTGAACAATAACCACCCACTTCCCAGCAGCCCACCTTTATCGAATTGTTATTTTGCATATTAACTCTTATTAATGCATACATATTTGTTCAGTCAGTTCACGAGCGCTCATTAACTGTATTTTGAATTCACACTCTGAGCTATTCGGGCTGAGGTTTTTCTTCGGCTCACAGCTCACGATCGCGAGATATCTGATTTGCTCGCAGCTCACAAAAGTGAAATGTAAAAAATTTTGCTTGGCTCGCGCTCGTGAGCAACTTCAAATTGCATGGCTCGCTCATGAGCGAACGTGAGTGGAAATGGGATGCTTACTCGTGAGCCATTCCACACTCTACTTCGAATATTGTCTTCGTGGCAAAATAAGTACTTCTCTTCTAAAACGCCGGCGACGGCGATAGCGTGGCCGAGCCGTCCAAGGCGCTGGTTAAAGGCACCAATCTTCCCGAAGGCGTGGCTTCGAATCCCACCGCTGCCAGAGGATTCTACATTTTAAACCCTTCATTTATTTGAAAATTGCTATTATTAGACAATATCGAACTGAAAATTACTGATAAAAATTCTTATTTATCGTAGATTCTTCAAATTACGTAGAATATTACAGTAAACTACTGTTATAATTATGTATTACACAGAAGTAAATATGTATATATTTTCACATACAAGATTGTGTCATAATTACTAACATAATACACACTTTTATGATAAGACTTCAAAGGATTGTTTGAAATAGCAAACCAAGGCCTTTAAGGTGATTGGGACGATTGACTTTGTAACATTATGATTCAATTGAATAGGATCTTGAACAACCATACATTTACGCATTTGTATAGAAGCATCTTGATCAGTGTTGTTGGCCACATACTCTACATAACTAAAACGGCATTTTTATAAAAACAGACGTATACATAAGAAAACTGCATTAACCATTTATATATAGATACGCTATCAGAGTTGGGCAGGTTATAATCAAATTATTGGCAAATATATTTATACTCAATAATAGCATTTATATTTACCCAATTCTGATGATTATCAATTCATATAATCTTTTTTTTTGCTTTACCGTTCTGGCATTTTTGCCTCAATGTGCTCAATTTCGATGAGTTCTCCAAGGTAAGGACAAATTGCATATTTCCCGAAATTGAATTCTGAATAGAATTGAAAGAAAAGCTTTAAAAATTCTTTGCTAGATTCGGGCTTAATATCAATTGTTTCCATGTTGAAATCCTTAGGCTTCTTTGCAATAAAGCTAGCTCTCCAAGCTACAAAAAAGAATGTAAAAATTGCGTAGAAAATGTTTGTTAGATCATAATTACGTCCAACAAACAACGCACTCTCAGCATTGAATTGCAAAATTTCAAGAGACGGTAGCAACTTTTTAATTTGCAAAAAATATATAATCATCAATGAAATGCTGTACCCTGAGAAATCCGTTAATTTAGCACGTTCGAGCCATTTCTTCATAAAAATGCACATACGGCGAGCTGCAATATAATTTATACCCCCTCCAATTTCCTCAATTCATAATTAAAAAATATATTTCCACAAACCAATCGGCTGAAATTCAAACAGGTACTCCAATAGTCTAGTGTTACAATATCCGAGGCCATTAGAAAAGCCAATATCGCATTCGAGTTTTGTATTAACGTGACAAACTTTGATTATAGGCACTCGTGCACTCTCTATGGCTAACAAATGAGCCCAATCTTTTTTATTTTCTTTCAATGCATCACAAACCCTCGCAAGAATTCGTTTTGTTTTTATAGAAGCGCGATTTTCGAAATTCGAGAAAGTTTTCCCTATATGAAATATTTGAAATTAATGTTTTATTAAATCACTACCCACTGTTCGAACTTGTAGCTTACCAATGTCTATATAAATGTCCAAGTCAGAATTGCGGGAACCTATACCTGAAATACGTGATCCAAATTTATACACTCTTACCGGATCGTTAGGAAACATTGGTTTAATAACTTTTAGCAAATCCTTTTCAATCGCATCATACTCGGGAATTTGCTTCAGCTTTTCGGCAACGATAATATTTTCGGTAAAAAATTTTACCATATCAGTTTGAAGCAATGAATTGGCTTCTGGAATTATCGATTATTGTAATGGTAAAGTGCTAAAGTAATGTAGACTTAATATACTTTTCGGCAATTTAATTACAGCATTTGAGGCTTTCTCCTGCGTACGTTTTGTCTTATTTTTTATAGGTTCAATTAGATGCTTACTTTGCTTGTGCCCGTCAGCTAAATGTACAGCCGCCTGTTTTGCATCTTTTCCCAAGTCCATCTAAACAAACAAAAATGTCAACAATAATTTTGGTATAAAGGTTCGCGGGGTGTGTACCTTGCAAGCAGTGCAGTGATACTTATGACGAATCGTATCTACCTCTTCAGGACGTACCAATATTGTTTTGTTAGTTGCTGCAACTGGACTCAACTGCTGATCCAGGAACTCATCTATTGAGCACACTATCCCCTCTAATGCACTTATTAAAACAGTGTCAATTTGAGTACAGGAACTCATATAGTTTCGAAAAGACCTTGAAAATATTATGGCTTCCAAAGTGAAAGGATTGATCTAGAATAGTTTGGTAATTTTATAACTTTAAGGTAGTTTAGAATACATACTTACATAATTCTCGGTTACCAATTCGGTCATATTGAGCAATTGATGAAACCAAACACTTCCAATAAACCAACGATCCATGCACACAAAACAAGAAATAGAAATAAAAGTTAATAAAATAGGACTCATTTCCCACACAAAATTGTGACAAAAAACGACATAATTTTACACGACCAAAACTCACGTACAGGGATCGGGTAAATGGTTAAATAGTTCACTTTAATGGCCTGATTATCAGAGATAGAATCAGAGATTATCTCTGCTGATTATGCTGCCTTAAGAACTACTTTGCAATTGTCAAAATGCGATCATTATATGGCGTTCGTGTGTACATTGCTACAAAACACGACACTTGACCCGAACTTTAGCCAAATATCAAACCGATTTTAATCTTCTCACAAGTAGCGTCAGTTGACAGTTCAAACGTGCTGCATATCTCTTCAAATTCTCATGGTATAATGTAGCCATATTTTAAAAAAAATTGTTCTTTGGCTTAATAAACGTTCAAGGTATTGTTATTGAGACTTTTGGCACAGAACTCAATCTGGCACCAATTTGAACATTTTTGAAAACATTTTGCATAAAATTTATAGTAAACAATAGAAATATTTGTTATTTGCTAATATGAATGAGAAAACACTCATAAATTTAGTCCGGGAGAATCTCATTCTATACAAAAAGAATCACTACAGCGCCTGTTTCTCCTCTTGCGCAACCACTCTGCACAAAGTTTAATAAATTCCAGAGCATAGCATCACTCTCTTGTTCCATACTTAGACAGTATTTTTTAGTGAAGAACTTTTCAGTACACTAATAAGTATCTTAATTAGTGTTCGGAGCTATCAAATAAAAGCTATCGAGTTATAAAAAATTATTCATTCTATAGTTTTTAGTAATTCGAATATCGTTCAGAGAGTAAAATACTCAATTAATTAAACAAGAGAAACGAGTCAGTTGGTTATGCTGTCAACACATGAATTGAAGACGAATACGTCGAGTAAATATATGAATGAATGAATGAAAAATCATTCGATAATTAAAATCATTCAGTTACTAACTATCGTCAGTTGAAATTAGTCGATTGTTCCAAACGCTAATTTTAATATTAATATATTATTTCCGTAAGCGCAAATTGGCACAGACACAAAGTAAAGTAAAATAAAAGAAATGTGTTGAATCAATAATCAACTTAAAATGTCCCGTTCTTGTCAGAATGCAGCCTGTCAGAGAATGTCCAAATATGTTTAATTTATGAAACGAGGACAAATTATTATATCTATTAACAAAATGTGTTCAATGTATGGATAAAAGAAAAGAAGTACACATATTATATAATACCAGTACAAACTTAGGGTCTTAATACGGAATACAAAAGCAGAGCAAGAGACCTTTCGCTCTTTACACTTTATCTAAGGAAGCTGACGAAAGTTTTGCATACTACCAAAATTTCTTACTAGTTGCGTAATAAGGCCCTTAATGACAAACTTGGAAGTTTGTCAGCTTCATTCTCTTGTAGCTAAGATTATCGATTACATTGTAGTCAGCCAATAAAATTAGTGTTTTTATATAGCATTGTAAAATTTTCGTAGCATAGTTAAGTGGCAACACAGTTGAGATGTGATTGGCACAGATAATTTTTGGTGTTCCACTCACAAATTTGTGGGTATCTGTAGCAAACTGCGTTTGCTAACGAAGGAATTGAAAAAGATTGCTAGAGTGCCGAACTATCAATGAACGCTTCCACGGAAAGCATTGATGATACTGAAGACAGAAAAGAGCTGGTGAGTGGACTGCCGGATGGAAGTTCTGTCGAGGATGTAGGTGATGCATTGGACAACGGTGCCACTGCGTGTGGTGAGGAAAATGCCGCTCGTGAAGCGGGTGAAAATGCCGTACAACAGAATGTAATTGACTCCACTGACAGTGATCAAAGGTATAGAAACTGTATCCAATATTTTCAATTTGCTGTCTTAATAGTGACATTTATTTCTTAACACATTAATTCGTCCCTATAAGGTCACATGAAATACAACATTTAACAAGTAATCGCCAACGTAATAAAGCACTGAGTGGAACTCCGGCTTTACGTGGACGGGACGGAGTCGGTCCTAATACGATTTTCCATCGCGGAGACGGTGGAAATAACTTTAATAGCCGAAGTGCAGGGGCTTTCGATTCGGACTGGCAAAGCTCGAATCAGGAACACATCGACAGCCCTTTTCCCCAAAATCAATCACAAGGGCAACAAATTAATAGTCCCACTGTCGAGTTATGGGTCGAAACGAAAACAGAGGATGGAAAATCTTACTTTTACCATGCAATTACAAGAGAAACTACTTGGACCAAACCCGATGGTCAGAACGTTAAAGTAATGACCCAGACTGAAATAGAAGATATGAACAAAAAACAGCAGATTTGTGCTCCAATTGAGTCCACTTCTAAGAATGCTGCTATTTCTGGGCAATCTGTTACCGGATCTGAATTCACAGAGATTCCAAATGAAAATCGCAGTGCATCTTTCTCAAATCAGCCTATTCAACAACATCAACAGCAGCAGCAACAACATCAAAATGTTTCA
The DNA here is from genome assembly GCA_963966595.1 of Physocephala rufipes. Lineage (NCBI taxonomy): Eukaryota > Metazoa > Arthropoda > Insecta > Diptera > Conopidae > Physocephala > Physocephala rufipes. The sequence continues at coordinate 55,453,543 of OZ016501.1, forward strand.
ACGCAGCAGCCATCCAACGCACAACAGCAACATTTGCAGCAGCCACCCCCTTGCTTGGTTGCACCTATTGTTAATCAACAGCAGCCACATGGTGGACATCATCAACCACCTTTTTTCCCTCCAGGGATTCATCCCCAAAATTTTTCACAGCCACCATTTGGAATGCCTCCCCCAGTGTTTGGAGGCGGGTTCCCTACTTCGGCTACGCCGTGGGGCGCGTCGTGGAATCAACCGCACATGCTTGTTCCTCCACTTCAACAGCAAGAAAAACCAGCAAAAAATTTAATAATTAAACCAGGGGTAATTGATCCAGCTGTTATTGCAAGAGCTGCCGAGTGGTCCGAGCACCGCGCGCCAGATGGTAGACCGTATTACTATCATGCAGGCAGAAGTGAAAGCGTTTGGGAAAAACCTCAAGCCATTCGGGACATGGAAGCCGCGCGAATGGCAGCACATTCAGGTGCAACGCCACAGCAGGCGTCAACAACGGTTCCTCAAAATATATCACACATTGTCCCAAATCAACTCATGCATTTACCTCCAGCAGCTTCAGCTCGTCTTGATCCGGCACTTGCTTACAACGCTGCAGCTGTAGCTGCCGCAGCAGCAGCAGCGGCAGCTTCTGTAGTGGCAACAAATAAAACAATTGATACTGTTAAAGTAACTCAAGTGGTTACGCAAGAGAGAGAATACAAAACGGTTTCCGAGGAAAAGTGGAAGAAAGAAGAGGAGCAGAAAAAATCAGCCACTGTCAATAAACCTGTCGATAAGACGCGCCCAATTTCGAGTACCCCCATAGCAGGCACTCCTTGGTGTGTAGTATGGACTGGTGATGGTCGCGTGTTTTTCTATAACCCTTCTACGCGGACATCTGTTTGGGAACGACCAGAGGATTTGCTCGACCGAGCAGATGTTGATAACGCCGTGACAAATCCTCCGGAACAATTAAAAACTATGACTCAGCCCAGTCTAGAAAAGCCAACATCAAACTCAGCGCCTATACAAGTTGAAAAGATGGAAGTGGTTGCTACAGAAGAGGAAGAAGAAGAAGATGATGTTATTAAAATACGCACTGAATCGGAGTCAAGTGTAGAAGAAGTACCAACGAAAAGATCAAAATTAAGTAATAATGAAAATAATTATAAAGCCATTTTAGAAAATCTAATATTTCATTAAACAATTTTAGGTGTAAAACAAACGAAGAAATCGGATGCTAATGAGGCTGCTGTAGAGGCTGAAGTGCGTGCAGCAAAAGAGCGTGCACTTGTGCCATTAGAAACACGAGTTAAGCAGTTTAAAGAAATGTTGCGTGAGAAAGATGTAAGATTTATCCATAATGAAGGGTTTTTGTCGAAAATTATACAGTCTTATTTGACATTTTAGGTGTCTGCATTTAGCACTTGGGAAAAAGAATTACATAAAATTGTTTTCGATCCACGGTATTTACTTTTAACTTCCAAGGAGCGGAAGCAAGTATTTGAAAAATATGTTAAAGATCGAGCGGAAGAAGAACGTAAGGAAAAGCGAAACAAAATGCGACAGAAGCGTGATGATTTCCGAAAGTTGATGGAAGACGCCAAATTACATGGCAAGTAAGTAACAAAGTGTTGCCAGAAGAAACATAGGCGACAGGAAAGCGTGCAAAGTGTTCCACCAGTAAACACTTGAAAAAATTATATGCACTTATTGTTATGAAATTTCTCGTAATATTCTTGTAGTATTAAGAATTACAGCTTCGAGCTATATTGCAGTGAAATTGAATCTGGTTCTTTCAAAATTCCGGTGTCCTAAGGATTAGTTATGACGATAACAATCCATTCAAAACAAATCACGGGCAAACTAATTGTTTTATTTTTCTCTATTTTTGTATTTTTAGATCATCATTTAGCGAATTTTGTCAAAGATATGGGAAAGATGAACGTTACAAAGCAATCGAAAAAATACGTGAACGCGAAAGTTTATTTAATGAATATATTGTGGACGTGCGTCGAAGAGAGAAGGAGGAAAAGCTACAAAAGAGAGAACAAGTATGTGAAAAATAGAAATATTTATAAATTCCTCACAGAACAGAGGAACTCATAGATAATTGAAAATAATATGTCCCAACACCCTATTTTTATGATTTAAATGTTGAATATGTTTAAAATTAAGACAGTTTAAAAATCTTTGCTATTTTGATAATGTGCTGAATAATCAGCTACAACTATAGTAAACTAGGTCCAAACTTGTTTATATTATTTATTTTTATTTATGTATAAATGAATCTATATGCACTATATCTGTACACAAATAGAACATTTCACAAATGCATATTTTACAATATTCCTAATTCTGCCTAAAGCTAAACGACACGCTCAACTTGAACTGCATTTATGTGTAAATTTTACCGTGTCATTTGCATGTCCGCACAATGATTTGAAAATATGTGCGGATTTCATGGATTTGTTTGCATATTAATCTACGCGACGGAACTACGTCTTAGGGAGAAATTGTGATTCTACTGGTAACGATTTCCTCAGCGCACTATGAAATTCCAAAACATTTGCAACACATTATTAAATATTTATTTCAACAAATTATGCAGTGTTGGTGAGTTATTTAAAGCATTCAAAACAAAATTGAGATGTACGTTGTTGACCTTACCAAAAATCTTTTAAATCAAAATCTGCGTAACTTCCCAACAAAATCCGCAATTACGGCAAACGACAGGAACGGAATAAAAGAAGCAGTTGGTCTAGCAAGCAATCACAAAAGGTACTGCATATTTTCCTTCGTGAGGGCGGGACGACTAAAAGGACGGTCAAGTCCGTGGCTGCAAGTTGGCTGTAATGTACGACTATCATCATTTGAGAGTGATAGAGAGAGAGAGAAAGAGAGAGAGAGAGAGAGCAAACAGTATGAAATCTATAAAATTATGTATTTTTAACTGGCAGAATTAAAAACAATATTCAACGTTTGCCAATGAAACTACGGTTGCTAGGAGCAGTTAAATTTCTCATTTTCCAAATAGTGGATTATCCGGATCTCATATAAAAATACCAATATAACCCAATAGTTTCCAATTAGCAAATGTTTAATATTGCTACATCTGCAAAAAGTCTTTCGTCTGTCCGCGTGAGTAATGAGCAAACAGACATTTGTCCTGCCAAAAGTGTACTTAAAGAAAAAAAGTATGGATTACCACTGGTGTTCGGTCCCAAGGTGATACCAACATTTATTTGATAATCATTTCATTATTTTTCAGCCGAATTTATTAACCTTTCTTTTCAGCATATCAGATTTAATTAATTAGTAAGATATGTATTAAGGTAGTCGATAACAGCCTAGTTAGTGAGATGAAAATATAATCATTTCACGAATTCATCTAAACTGTAGTTATTTTTCCGTTTGGCTCCTGGTTAATTTAGATTCGGAAAGATTTCATTGAAATGCTGCGAGAACGTTCGGATGTGGACCGGCATACCAGGTGGCACGACATTAAGAAGAAATTTGAGTCCGACTCTCGCTATCGAGCTGTAGAGAACTCATTGTACCGAGAAGAATACTTTCTAGATTACCTTCGCATTGTTAAGGATGAAAAGCGTAAACTTAAAGAACAGAAAGAACGTGAAAGGGACCGTGAGCGTGAGAAGGAACGGGATCATCGAGAACGTAAATGTGATCGTAAATCTGATCGTAAAGATAAGCTTCGTGGGCGAGAGCGCGAGCGTAGCCACGAACGAGATCGCAACGAAAAAGATCAAAGGGAGAAGGAAAAAGATAAGGATAAGGAGAATGAGAAAGAAAGAAACAAAAGCAACGAAAAGTCTAAAAATACCGACAAGGTTTGTATTCCTGGGTTTAGTGGAATAAACAATTCACATCTGTGAAGGCAGATAACGAATAGTATTGAGACCAATTTATTCTCAAAACTGTTTTTTAACTTCGAACTTTGTTTCCTAAGAATGAAGACTCCAACAATGATTTTGACACGCATGGAACCAGTGAGGATGACGAAGCTGAACGATTGCAGAAGGAACGGGACCGACAGATACGCGCTGAACAAAGCATCCGCGAACGCGAAAGAGAAGTGCAACGCACTTTGGCTGGTCATTTGAGAGATCGAGACAAAGAACGTGAACACCACAAGCGTGATGAAGCAACGCGTCACTTCAATGCACTATTAACGGATTTGGTACGCAATCCTGATCATACCTGGAAAGAAGTAAAACGTCAGTTAAGAAAGGACCATCGGTGGGAGCTAATTGAATTGCTTGAACGAGATGAACGAGAGAAGTAAGAATTTTGATTGGTCTTTCTAATTCACAGAATAAAGATATTTTTTAAAAAAAATTGTGACAAAAAAATAGGTGCCAGGAGTTAGACAATTTATAAAAATTAATTAAGTTTTTAATGAAGTACTTTCACTTTATTGGATTTTTAATCCAACCGACTATATAAGGTTCCTTTAAAAATTACTAATAGTTATTTATAATAACCTTCCATTTCTGAAATTCTCTAACTGCCTCTTCTTCTTAGAATATTTAATGACCACATCGACGCTCTTATGAAGAAAAAACGTGAGAAATTTCGTGAAATGTTAGACGAAATATCAACACTGGAATTAACAAGTGCATGGAGAGATATTAAGAAACTAATTAAAGAGGATCCTCGTTATTTAAAATATAGCAGTTCAGAGAAATGTGAACGTGAATATCGTGATTATGTGAAGGATAGAACACTTAATGCCAAGTCTGCATTGCGTGAGCTCCTACAAGAATGCAAATTAATAACACACAAAAGCAGCGAAATGGTGAAGGAAAATCCCAACCATTTGAAAGAAATAGAAGATATACTTAAAAATGATAAACGGTAAAGAATGACAGTATATACAATAACTGCAATTTGTTTACAGTAATCTGAAAATGAAATTACTTATTTTTGTTTGGTTTCAGTTATTTAATTCTAAACCACATACCCGAGGAGCGCACCACAATTATTGTAAATTATTTGGAGGAATTACATAAGCGTGGACCGCCGCCACCTCCAACAGCTTCAGAATCCTCGAGAAGGAACAAATAATAGCGTTCAGTTTAGCTGTCACTAGCCCATTTTTTAATATAATGCCACATATTGTGCTATATGCTTACAAATTTGAAAACCTAAGGCAACAATAACAACAACCATTTACAAGCTACTTTATCAATTAAATTGTCGAAACTTTCATATTATTTGCATTTTTCTCAAAAAAATAGTTAGTTCTTTCTTAAATAATCCAATTTGATCCAAAAAATCGGTTTAACATAACTAAAACATCTAAAAAAGATTATGACAGTGAGTATAGAAATCATTCCGATTTGTTAACTTGAATCGTAATCCTCAACTCTATTTAAATCTCTAGGAAGTCCAAATTTCATTGATGGGTTCAATATTTAAAAAATTGTCAATAATTCTGTCTTATAATATAAAACTTTCAAACTCAAAATGGTTATATAATACACTAATTACCATCGCGTTTTTGCGAATGTACACATCGTTTGTTATCAACTTGACTAAGTAGTTACTTGACGTGAAATTTTGTGAGGTTCCAGAAAAACTTTTGACACCAGTTCTCGAGAGAAAGAAGAGAACAAAAAGACACTGAAGATGACATGTCTTGAAAAACTTCTGAAAATGTTTGTTTTCTACAAACCACATTTACAAGGGGTGACGGAAAATCGTTCCAACCGTTCCAAAATCCTAAATTATTTTATTTCTTCGAAGGTGGTTTAAAATTTACTTTATGAAAAAAATTTTGTAAAGACATTCAATATAATATATGGAATATAAACCCTGTTTCGTAAACTGTAGGCTGTTATTGAATTAATGAACCAGGATATGCGTCAGAAATAATTTTATTTGAAAGCATGAAAAATTTTGGGCATATTAAGAAAATCCGCTTAAAAAATTTTCATATATCTCTAAGTTGTTTTTCCTTACTTCAACAAATTTTATTGAGAGCCTTCTGGGTGTTATAAGATGGGTAAATCTTTTCTGACAATAAAACAAATTTGTCGGATTAATCCTGCATCTGGATCCCCGAACAGTGGAAGGAAGTTAAAGATATAACATAAGCCTAAGCATTTTCTTTCAATAAATTTGTTTCATCTGAGTTTATTTATATCCCTTTTGAAGAAAGCCTTTTTGGTGGATATTGGAACTGTGAACATATAGCATATAAAAGTTTGTCCACGAACAATAAAAACTAGGTTTCAAAGTTCTATTAAATCCATTCTTGATATTTGTTATTGATTAGCGCAGTCTTTGTCAAGAAACTTATAGTAAGCAGGGTTCGCAAATGCTCGCTCTCACTCGCGAGACTGAGCCACAAGAAAAAATTTCTACGGCTCTGGACCGCTCTAAAGAACCTTCGTTTACGAGAGCACGAGCGAGCCGGAGCCTTAAGAATTTTTCTTGTGCCTTTAGCTCGTGAGCCGAGGCTCTGGTGAATGTTTCATGTGGTTCTTACTCGCTCGCGCTCAGAAGCAATTGAGCTCAGGCTCCTGGAACCGGCTCTTTGAGGCGACTCTGAGACGTCTCTGAGCCAGCTCTTTGAGTCAGGTCACTGGCTCAGTTCAGGCGGCTCGCAAACAGAAAGAATTGAGAGTAAGCATAATATATTACAGGTATCATTGTAGGATAAAATGATATATAAATTAATTACAGAACAGTTTAAATTATTTACAAAAAATTATATTTAAATTAATTAATGTGGCAGAAAATAATATAATATCTAAATTAATAAAAACTTTGAGTAATTAATATAGTAAAAATTAATTTAAATTCTAAATTCATTGTTTAACTGCGGTAAATATTCTCAGATACATATTTGCATATTTGAAAGGATCGAGAATGGTCATTAAATATTCTAATCACTTTATTACTTGTTGTGATCCTTTTGTAGTTTACAAATTATTTTATTACCTTTTGTTATCCTTTAGATTTTTGGAAATTTTTGTTAGCGATTGAGTCGACTGTAATACTTGGCACATGCTACAAATGCCAATTTCAATAACTATTCTTTAATCAACTCGATATGATAAGGACTATGATAAGGATAGAAGAAAAGTTTTCAATTCATGGATATATTGGCTATAAAAGTCCATATAATAATGAAGGTGTAAAATGCAAAATCCTGCATTATTCCTTTTGCAAGCTATACTTCTGAACCTATTTGCTTGAAATTTCAAAGAAATTACTCGAAAAACATTAAATAAGGAGAATACTTTTTTATTTGTTAATAAATTTTATAATAAAAAATTATTTTAAAACGATTTGTGAACTACAAAAGGAATAAGTAATAAAATAATACAAAAGTTAATAAAATAATTTGTTAACTACAAAAGGATAACAACAAGTAATAAAGTAATTAGAATATTTAATGGCCATTGTCGATCCTTTCAAATATCCAAATATGCAACTGAGAACCTTCACCGCAGTTAAACAATGAATATAATTTTAACAGCGTATTTAGAATTCAAATTAAATTTACTATATTAATTACTAATTTAGTTTTTTATTAATTTAGATATATCTTTCTCCACCACATTAATTAATTATATCTAATTTTTTTGTAATTAAATTAAATTATTTTTATTTTCTTTTATATATTTTATCCTACAACGATACCTGTAATATATTACCCTTACCCACAATTCTTTGTGTTTGCGAGCCGCCGTGAACTGTGCCAGTGAGCCGCCTCAAAGATCCGTCTCAGGCCCGCCTTAAAGAGTCGTCTCAGGGCCGCCTCAATGATCCGGTTCCAGGAGCCTGAACTCAATTGCTCCTGAGCGCAAGCGATCAAGAGCCACGCGAATCATTTATCAAAGCTTCGTCTCACGAGCTAAAGCCACAAAAAAAATTGCAGGCTCCGGCTTGCTCGTGGTCTCGTAAACGAAGGCTCTTCAAAGCGAGCCAGAGTCATTACTTTTTTCAGCTCCCACTTAAAAAAGCAAGAGCGAGCAAAAAAGAGCGCTCACGAGCAAGCATTTACGAACCCTGACATTAAGCCTTTCGGGTTGAGTGACCACTCCCACCATTTATAAAATTCGTTTTGCGATATTTCCTTGCTATTGAAATAGTTTTCACCCGTTCGTGGCTTTGAGTGGCACATGCCCTTTTCCCGCTATGTCCAAAATTCATTTCATAATATTTTCTATCTATTTGCACAATAAAAACCTAGGCTAAAATTTCAAATTTCACCTGATTCACCTTCCAATCACCTACTAAGACCCATTCTTTTCACCCTTTTATAGCACAAATTCCTAATACGTATTGAACATCATCCACCCCCTTATAATGTGGCTTTTAGTCAACACTGCGGTCACAGCTGAGAACATCTATTGTGAATATTACCAAAAGGAGTTTGTGAGAAGTGGTTTGATAGTCATTATTTTTCTTATTTATTAAATTTTAAACACATTATGTCCTGGATTACTAATTCCGTCAGTATCATTGTGAGATCGCAGAAAAGATTGTTTTTCCCGAATTTGCTGAAAAATATTCGAACTTTGTCGTTTGCTGAGAAGCTCACAAGAGGTCCCTTGATTCGCCGCTTTGGTTATGAAGACAAATTTACTCGTCGCGGTTTATTGCCCCATTTAGACAGTGGTTGTAAGCTTCCAATGCCTGATTACAGACCTAAAAATGCATGGAGTGAGAAACGTGCCTTGTTCGGGCAAAATGATTACATTGACATTCTAGGCAATGATAACTTGCACCCCACTCGCGTGCTTTACTCTGTGCCGTCGTGGTTGCGTGGTATATCTGGAAATGAATATCAAGTACTTTTGCGGAAACGAAGAATCATGTCAAAAACCTTGTATCCATTGGCCAGGCCTACTAAGTGGAAACATCTCCAGAAACGTATACTTTATTTGTACAAATTCTTGAATCGCAAAACCAAAACTGGTTTCTCAAAACAGTAAAATTCTACATGTAAAAAATAAGTGATAAAAATAAAATGCTGAAATTAATGTGTCATGTGAATTTCCTTGTAAATGAGTTGCTAAATTATTGAAACTTGTCAAATTTCCGATGGGACAATGCGAGCAGCAGTAAATATATTTTGAATATGACAAAACGTTCGATTACGTGGGGACATCATAAATTTTTCAACAATTTAGTAAACGTCTAGGGTTGCAATTTTCAGAAAATTTCCAAACTACTGCGAATGGCGTCAATACCGGATTCGTTAAACTGCCGCGTGCACTATTACTTTATGAGTTTTTATTTATAAAAATAGAATGCAGCAAAGAAATATACCCAAATGGAAAAAGTTTATTTTATGGTTCGCCCAAGAGCACGTGGATTTCAGATCCGAGGTGAATTTTATGTAAATTTCTATGTGCATAAATTATAAAACAGTTTATATTCGGGCAGGAGATAAAGTCAATTGTCAAACTGCTTGGGTTAGAGTTTCGTAAGATTTCAGAAGATTCTTTGAAGCCCTTTTGGATTGTTGAGTTCCCAAATGAGGAAGCTGCATGTAAATTAGCTTCCCGTGCGGTATCGTTGCGCTGTATACTTGAACTGTGGGGACATGCAAAGTCAGTGGAATTGCTCCATAGAAATGTACAAAATTATGTAAAAGTAAACCATATATCGGTACAGAATTATTTTAAGGCGAACAGTAGTTTTAAAATTACTGTAGAAACATACAACAAACATTTCACCCAGGTCGAGAAATTGGAAAAGATTGAATCCTTTTCTTACTTGCCGATCGAAGGCAAAGTTGATTTAAAAAGACCGATGACAGAATGGTGGTATATAGAATTTTGGGGATTAGATCCGAAAACGGTACCAGTATCGCCGGAGGATATATTGTTTGGGCGATTGGTTAGCAACTGCGTATGTGTTTATTGTCTATATCATATTCTTAATTATCCAACACTAGCTTTGCACCGGTCAGCGACACCTCATCAAAGAATTATCTCTGAAGCAACGGAAATTTATAGGCAATACGAGTATGGATGCTCAACTCAGTATACTGATGGCCAACCAAGCGCTAGCATCTAGTAATGATCTGATATTTGATCCGTTTGTGGGTACTGGCTCTTTGCTGGTGAGCGCAGCCAAGTTTGGAGGTCTAATTATATGTAACAGATACATCATATATACTAATATGTTTATTTGGTAGGCTATGTGCTAGGCGCGGACATTGATTTTATGACATTACATGCTCGGTCGCGACCTAGTCGTATTTCACAGAAAAGACGTGAAAAAGACGAAAATGTTCTTGCAAATTTGAAGCAATATGGATGTTCACATCGTTATTTAGACGTAGTAGTATCCGATTTTTCAAATCCAATTTGGCGTGATGGTTTAAAATTTGACTCCATTATAACAGATCGTAAGCTATGACAATTCGAGTTTATGTATAAAAGTAATGATAACATTATTAAGCCCCGTACGGAATTCGTGAAGCCACGGAAAAAATTAAAACAAAAATTTGTGCAAAAGCATCTGTTCGGAGAGAGAATACACCACATTATCCCTCTACATCGCACTATTCTCTGCAGGAATTGTACAGTGATTTATTAACATTTGCTTCAAAATATTTAAAATTGGGTGGTAGATTGGTATGCTGGTTTCCTTTTCACCGGTAAATATTCTTATGTACTAAAAGTAAAATTTTACAATATATTTGAAATTTAGTGAGGACTATTCAGAAAGGGTTCTGCCGACACATGACTGCCTTACCATAGTGGCTAACTCGGAACAATTTCTAACGGCAATGACATCGCGGCGATTATTAACATACGAAAAATTTAAGGAGCCTAATAATAACGATCACGTCACAATGCAAATGAACATAAGTCTTCCACAAGTATCGAATTTTCGCAGCCGTTATTTTGAGAATGATGTTGAAACGCGGAGTGAACGAAGACAACGTCAAGCGGAAATGCGTGAAAAAGGGCGTCTGGAAGCTCTTAAGCGAGGGAAGTTTTTAACAGAAAATTTAAAAATTCATAAGTCTAATTTAAATAGAAAAAGGTTTAGTTAAACATCTATTTATTTATTTCCAACTTTTAATTGATAAAAATTCATTCCACTATTCTAAAATTGTTTCATATTCTAAACGAATCCTTCAACCGCCTTTTTTATTGTTACTGGAGGAGTTCACCTCTATCTCTACCGATCTTTCGCGAGTATTTCTTTGAAAGCACTTTCATCGCTTATCTCTATATTGCATCGAAATACTTTACTGAAGCTTTGTATGAAAACCTCAGAAGCATCAGATACACTGACGTCTACCTGAAGCTCTTGACTCAAGGATGTTACGCCTTTTCCTTCAATTCCACAGGGTACAATATGATCGAACCAGCTGAGATCCGTATCACAATTTAAACCAATGCCATGTGTCGTTATATACCTAGCGCCATGTACTCCGATGGCACAAATTTTTCTATCGCCAACCCAAATGCCAGTGTCCTGTGTAATTGTAGCTTTATTCAAGCCCAATTTTCGGCATGCATCTACAACAGTTTCTTCTAGGGCGCTTACGTACCACCTCATACTTGGCTTAAATTGCTTTAGATGCACCACTGGATACGCCACCAATTGCCCAGGACCATGAAATGTTATTAACCCACCACGATTTGTGCGGTAAAAATCAGCACCCAGTTTGCGTAATCTTCGTTCGGCTTCATCTGTATAGCCTTTTGTTCGGATGCCTATTGTATATACAGGATGATGTTCCAATAGCAGCAAAACATTCCGAAAGTTGTCGGCACTTTCTGATGGTTGGCTAGAAAAACAATGCTGCAGTTGAAGGCCAGTATCGTAGCTAATACGACCAACACGAATGACAGTAACAAGACGTTTTGACATTTAAGTGCTTATTCTAAGAGACGAGGAAACTATTTAGCGTTGAACGTTAACGAGTCGCGAACGATGAAAAAAAGTAATCTAAGAGACGTTTTTTTGTTTACAAGACGTTTACAGAACGTTAGTTTTGTTCTGTAATTAGAAACTAATTATAATTACAACTATTAAGGCCCATATTATGCAAAACGAGAAGGACGTATTTTTTCATTTCCCTTTTCTGGTTTTCTCTGCTTTGACAGATTTTAGGGTATCATTTCAGAGTGGGGAAAAGATTCAATTTATTTGGTTATTAGAGGATCGTTATCAGTGCCCATGTTCTGTAACTCTCACTGGTGAGAAATTCTGACGTGAAACAGTTGAATTGATACTGAAACACTGCGAATGGGAATCTTCTCACTCGAACTGAGTCTGTAACTTTGTTTCGGTGAGAAGAATCTGTCAAAACTATATTTCTCGTGAATTATTGGAAATAAGTGAGAAAACTGAGTCTGTAACTTCTTTTCGTGAGAGGTTTCTCACTTCAGATGTCAAAATTTCTCACTTAAAAAATCAATAGTGAGTAACGTTTCTCCCAAAGCGAGAACATTGTAAACATGTTGGAAAAAATTTCTGTTTCATTAAATATAAATGATTATTAAATTAGTTTCACTATTTAAATATTAACATAGTTTTAGTATTTAGATATTAAGTTAGTCTTAGTAATTTAAGCTAATCTTAGATATTATTATATTAAGACAATTTTATAGCTAAAACATAGTTTTATTTATTACAGGCAATTAAGTTAGTTTTATAGTTAGTATAACATAGATTGATTCCAAGAACATTTTAAAACCGGTTTCGGGAGCTAGCTGGTTGAATGAGGAAATCGCTGATATTTTATTAAGGTAGTTGGAACCTTACAATAAGCAAGCAGCGCGATAACGGAAGTTGACACTTATGGGCAAATGCTTTCCCTCAGTTGGTCACGAGTACCGTAGGCCACGCGAAGTAGTTCTGCCCGATCATATTTCTCTCCTATATTTATATTACCTTCATGATCAAGCTCAATTTGCGCGTAGTCAATCAGTCCGTGGGCGAGCCTAATATTATGCAACCCAGTGCACGCATTAATTGTTAATAATTAAATTATTTTAATTATTTGTCAGCTTCTCTGCTTTGAGTTATATAAATCAAAGGACTATATTATTTCATGAAATATATTATATTTACTTATAAGTACATACATATTTATTTATATGTACATACTTAAGTTTAAATTCGTTGAACGCTCAACGGCAATTATTTCAACAATTTTTTTATATATTGGCAGCTTGCATACTTGTAAACAAAAATTCCAGTGAAAAGTTTTCGAAAATGTCATTTTTCTCACATTCAGTTACAGACTCACAGCATTATAATGTAAACTCACTGGAAGACATAGACGAAGACGTAGACGTACACGATATGAAGAAAAATTGGTATAATGTAACTTTTTCATGTCGTCTCGTGTGGTTTTATGAGGGGATATTTTGATATTGTTGCCACATGTGAAATATTTTTAGGGATATTCGAGAAAATTTATGAAAGTACATTGTTTCAGCTTAAAATTTTAGTAGATACTTCTTATTATTGGGTATGGCAACAATAAAGTAATAAACTTTTTCACATTTCCCAATGAATATGAAGAAGTATTGGTGCACGATAATAAAAATGTTTGCTTGTTGTGTAGTGTTTGCAAATAAAAGTGTTTACAGTGTATTATAGAGGAAAATAGAAGGAAATTATTAGCGTCAATAACCATAAATTGTGTACAATAAAACAATTATATAATAGCATAAATAAATATTGGAATTCAAGAATGGCATTAGCAATTTTTTTCCTTCTAAATTTATTATAATTATCACTCTTTATTTGTTATTAATGAATACACAACCGGCAGGCGCTAAAACTGGAATGAAGTAATCAGCACGAATCCATATTGTGTTCGTCGCGTCTGACAATTATTTCGACCAAAAGTGAGTTTACATTATTCGGCGATCTGACAATCAACCCTTAATATACATAGGAAGATCCCATTTTAGACGAACTTTCGGCTTGGGAAATTTTCGTGACTTCTTCGTGTTTATGTTATACCGATCTGTGAAACATACAAAATACATAAACAAAAATTCCAAAAATTTCCAGCTTCGTGTACGTCGTGACTTTACATTATAATGCTGTCAGTTTATTTTCCAGAAGTGAGAAACGGTGGGATTTTTTGTTCCACTTTATCTCACTGTGAGAAGTTCTCACTGAGTTACAGAACATGGGCACAGATATAGAGATAGGACACTTCGCACGAATCCACATGCATTTGCTTTATACAATTACAAAGTGGTACAAATAGTATTTTGTACCATTCAAGCTTATTACAAGCTGGAATTTGATACATATTTCCTAAGAAACTCGTACCCGCGTCAACAAAAATCAAAATAAAATATCCAGTTTCCGCACAATTTTCTCCCTATTCATCGTTAAACTATTTTTTAAAATCACGGAATAAATTTTATGAAAAAACTAAAAAAAATCTTTAGAAGGCTCAACCATATTCACCAAACCATTGAAGCTTAAAATACAAACACCATCCTTTCAAATACCATGGCTTTTATTTCTGTTGGCGCGAGTACCCGTTTCCTAAGAAATAAGTACAAACGCCAGCTAAATTTGTACCATTTTATGATTGTATAGAGCAGATGCATGTGAATTAGTGCGAAGTGTCCTATCTCTTTACCTCTCCTCATGATTTTGATTGTTAAATAATAACTAAATAATGAATATCAGGATCATTGTGGGAAAATTGAATTTTGTGTATGAGCTCTCAAGCTTCAAGTGGGATTTGCCTTTGAATTTTTAATTTCAATGGTTTGGTGAATGTGGTTGAATCCTCGGAAGCTTTTATAATTTTTTTATGGATATTGTTTTTTGTCTCGAGTTGTTTTTGTCGGGATAACAAATAGTGTACCTGATGTAAACAATGAATAAAATGGTAGACGTCAAATAACTATTTCGCCAATTGAAATATCTTATGATGGTGAAATATCCTTACTTTTGTGGTATAATGCCAATTTTTTTGTCTGTTGAACTCACGTACACAATGCGTGAGAACAAGTGCCGTGCATTTACTAAATGTTATAATGGCAACAAGTGTTTTGAAAACATTTTACTCTTCTATTTCTATATAATTTTCAGTAAACTTAACACTAGAAAGACCGAGTTTTTGCAATACCTATAAAGACCATTTGCCGTCATTTTGACGGCAACTCCTTTTATTGAACAAAGCAGAAAAAATTGCACTTAAATGAAAGATTGTTAGATAACATTTAACAGCTAAAATTTTTTAATTATGATTTAAGCACTTTAGACATATTCTGTTAACCAATTGGCTTAAATTATAAGCTCCCCGAGCATATAGCAGAGCAATGAAAGCATCCAGTTCATCCAGCGAAATAGACCAGTTGTTATCATTTGTTTGCAACCTAGCCTCTGTTTCCGTACAAAGCTTAATGTGACGTACAATTTTTTTAATTTATAAATAACCGCCAGGCAGATAGAACTTTTTCATTTTCAATATTCCTCTCAGCATATGTATTGGGCCCCGCTGCTTCTTTCAAAATGTTTCTGCAGCTTCATCGACCACTTTGAGGCACCAAAGAACTTCGAGAATTTTTAATGCACGTCCATTTTGTACCATCACTTCCAATTAGAGCATCTCCGACTTCGATTGAAGTAGCTAAACGTACTTCTCTTTGATTATGTCTTCGTCGATGAGCAAGACGTCCCCTCTTTGTACCAAAAGTTGAGATCCGACTTTGGGATGATGTTGATGGTACACATTTCGAATTTTCATTAGACTCGGATTCTTCAGACGAAGAACTAACAGGCGGCATATAATGGAGGTCTATATCATCTTCGTCGTCTTCATCTACTTCTGATTGGTCGGTTTGGATACTCTGAAGCCTTGAAAGTTCAGCACCTATTTTGTCATCCGTAAGAAACGTTCTTTGACTCATATTTATATTGATATGAAAGTTCAACTTGGGTGTTACACTTTTTTACACAATGAACTCCGTTCACAACGAACTCTTTGTTTGCAATGCCGTATCTCCACTCAAGGACTCAATTATAAAGGATTTCTTTGTTTCTATCACCGAACTCATTATTACTCAAGCAGCAGATAGTAATTGTTTCGGATAATTTCGTATAATAAAACTCGGAATTATTAGAATAGCAAAAAACGATTCCAAATATTGGAAACATAACCAAAACTGTAACAGTTCTTACCTGTCATTACTGTTCTTATGGAGGATGACAATTTTCGAGTTCGAGTAATAAAACCTACATCTTTAAAATTTTTACTGCGGTCTTTAGGAAATTTGCTTCCAGGCACTGAGATACATGCTTATTTTTGTCAAAAAACGCAACTCGTTCAATTCGACGATGCATTTGAATTCGTATACAGCCAATAATAACACTTGCCGTCAAAATGACGACAATGGTCTTTCTAGGTATATCGAGTTCTCAGTCTTACAAAAAAAATTATAAGTACACCCTTTGTAATTTATTTTGTTTACAATAAGAAACTAATAAAAGTTACGAAAGGAAAAGATAATCTCAATATCCTAAAAAATGATATAACGACTTTAAATCTGAAAACCGTCAAAATGATGGCAATGGTCTTTCTAGTGTTAAACTATTGCTGTGAGTTTTATTTTAAAAAAATCAGTGTTCAAGCACGGAGATGAATGCCTCAAATCTATGGGAAATATGTAATTCCTAAAATCTCACATAAGGGTTTAGATATATGTAATTAATTTTAACACCAAAGCACCATTGAATTTATTAGAGTGAAATACTTCTTCCTGAGCTGCGTTTTATACCACAGATGCAATTCGGCATTCTTAGGTAGGCTTCTCGTTTATTATAACAAAATTAATTTGAGCTATATTAATTTTCAGTTTTTATTTTCTAGATCATAAAATGTCAAAATATACAGCGATTTTGTGTAGCGGTAAATGTGGTCCAAAATGTTAACATTATAATTGTTTACATAATATTATCACGAAATGTCAAACGTGACATAACATTGGTGAACTACGCAAAAATATATCCAAGCGCAGTACAAGAGTTTCGGTTGAGTAAAATTTTGTCACATTATTTTGCGGGAAAAGAGAGCCTACCTCGTTGTCTCTGTCGGTAAGCTTTTTCATTTCGTTGAATAAAATCAGCCAGCTCAGCCATTTTGCCAAAATTTTAACCATAGGAGGGTTTATTAATTTTCTATTAAGGAATTAATTTGTGGCAGTAATCGAGTGTGTTAAATAAGAAAGTTGTTACAAACAAAATCTTTACAGAAAATGGCTCGTTATACTCAACGTCCAGAAAATGCTTTGAAAAGAGCAAATGGTAAGCCAAAATTGTTGGAAATTTATCGAATTTCAAGTAGACATGTAATTTATATATATATATATATATATATATATATATATATATATATATATATATATATATATATATATATATATATATATATATATATATATATATATATATATATATATATATATATATATATATATATATATATATATATATATATATATATATATATATATATATATATATATATATATATATATATATATATATATATATATATATATATATATATATATATATATATATATATATATATATATATATATATATATATATATATATATATATATATATATATATATATATATATATATATATATATATATATATATATATATATATATATATATATATATATATATATATATATATATATATATATATATATATATATATATATATATATATATATATATATATATATATATATATATATATATATATATATATATATATATATATATATATATATATATATATATATATATATATATATATATATATATATATATATATATATATATATATATATATATATATATATATATATATATATATATATATATATATATATATATATATATATATATATATATATATATATATATATATATATATATATATATATATATATATATATATATATATATATATATATATATATATATATATATATATATATATATATATATATATATATATATATATATATATATATATATATATATATATATATATATATATATATATATATATATATATATATATATATATATATATATATATATATAATATATATATATATATATATATATATATATATATATATATATATATATATATATATATATATATATATATATATATATATATATATATATATATATATATATATATATATATAATATATATATATATATATATATATATATATATATATATATATATATATATATATATATATATATATATATATATATATATATATATATATATATATATATATATATATATATATATATATATATATATATATATATATATATATATATATATATATATATATATATATATATATATATATATATATATATATATATATATATATATATATATATATATATATATATATATATATATATATATATATATATATATATATATATATATATATTATATATATATATATATATATATATATATATATATATATATATATATATATATATATATATATATATATATATATATATATATATATATATATATATATATATATATATATAATATATATATATATATATATATATATATATATATATATATATATATATATATATATATATATATATATATATATATATATAATATATATATATATATATATATATATATATATATATATATATATATATATATATATATATATATATATATATATATATATATATATATATATATATATATATATATATATATATATATATATATATATATATATATATATATATATATATATATATATATATATATATATATATATATATATATATATATATATATATATATATATATATATATATATATATATATATATATATTATATATATATATATATATATATATATATATATATATATATATATATATATATATATATATATATATATATATATATATATATATATATATATATATATATATATATATATATATATATATATATATATATATATATATATATATATATATATATATATATATATATATATATATATATATATATATATATATATATATATATATATATATATATATATATATATATATATATATATATATATATATATATATATATATATATATATATATATATATATATATATATATAATATATATATATATATATATATATATATATATATATATATATATATATATATATATATATATATATATATATATATATATATATATATATATATATATATATATATATATATATATATATATATATATATATATATATATATATATATATATAATATATATATATATA
>OZ016501.1:55473102-55505477 GCA_963966595.1 Physocephala rufipes
TTAAAACTACCGCTGTCGGTAACGTGGTGAGCCACATAAAGGGCTCCCAGTCACGTAGCC
This sequence comes from Physocephala rufipes, assembly GCA_963966595.1. Classification (NCBI taxonomy): domain Eukaryota; kingdom Metazoa; phylum Arthropoda; class Insecta; order Diptera; family Conopidae; genus Physocephala; species Physocephala rufipes. The sequence continues at coordinate 55,473,163 of OZ016501.1, forward strand.
ACCAGAAGAGCAACGGCATTAAAGTGGTACCGAAAGACCAACCGAAACACTGATATATAGCTATGGTACTGCGATCCTCTCTACAATGTCATAAGGCAGAGAAGAAATTTATCTCACGAAGAGGTATCCGAATGTGTTGAGACGAACTTATTCGTTGATTCTTTCCAATATGGTGTTTCTTGAAAGCAATTTTGGTTTTGGTTTAGGTTTTCTTACATGATAAACTGTCAAGTGTTTCCTAACATAAGCTGATTTTATTTGGAGAAATTATTTCTGATTTTGATTTAATTTCACAATTAAAATTCCACTGGAATTTTTTGGTGTTGGCTTTGGTTTTGCTTGGGAAAATCAGTTTTGGCTAGAACAGCTTTCAGGAAACACCATATAAGGAACGAATGTCCTTGATATATCCAAACTTACTCTCTCGAAATTTCCATGCCAATTACTTGAGGCGACTGAAACAGACTATTGACGGTAAGTGCCGCTACGCCAGACCATATTAGGAACCAAGTATACCAAGAGGTCGTCAGTATGGAGGCAAGTCGCCCAATAGAACAAAAGATGACACTTATGTAGTAAACTATACGACGTCCGAAACTGCAAAACATTTAATAGATTCGTAGATTAAGATCGAGATTCATACGTTGAGCACACTTAATTTGGTGAGAGCGATTACCCACATGTCGCCCATTTGTCCTAGCAAAAATGAGCCGACCACTTCCATTATGCGCCCGGTAACAAATACGTTGGTCACGAACAAGTCCTTTTTACAAACCCAATTTTCCTGCGTTGGTATTGTACTTTCGTACCATTTTTGATCATATGTCCAACCTTGCTGACATTCTACAATAAAATTCGGTTTAGGAAATATTACATACTTGTGGTTCGTCATAAGGAAAATATTAAAACAATAAAGTAGCTCTAACCAAATGTGCTTTAAAACCATGGGGCAGGACGTACCCGTTACATTCTTTTGCTTAGTATTGTTCCATTGAGTCCAGCCGTTGATTTCGGTGAAGCTTGCATTAAACATTTGGCAACTGCTGTACTTTTCTTGTCCTCTGTTGTCTTTTTCTCTACAGATTTTTTAGTTAAAAACTTGCAGTTTAGTACGTGTCGATAAGCGATAAATATTAGACGATTATAAACCTTCAATTGTCCATGACTATGATTCAAGAAAGGACTGGGTATGTGGAGGAACGTGGGGAGGGGTTGGTGAGGCTAATAAGTGACTATGAATTCATCGTGACAACGTTGTTAAAGCCCGTTTAGCCTTTTTTATGATTTTCGAGATGTAAAAGTCCCATTAATTTTAATCTTCCCATTAATTTTAAGATGTTCCGCGATTGAAAAACACCGAACGATTATCACAGTTTGATTAAAAAAAATTTATCAATCAATGGAAGAAATCTTAACAATCAGACTACTCTTGATTTGTTCATATAAAGTGAAATAAAAGATATATATATATATATATATATATATATATATATATATATATATATATATATATATATATATATATATATATATATATATATATATATATATATATATATATATATATATATATATATATATATATATATATATATATATATATATATATATATATATATATATATATATATATATATATATATATATATATATATATATATATATATATATATATATATATATATATATATATATATATATATATATATATATATATATATATATATATATATATATATATATATATATATATATATATATATATATATATATATATATATATATATATATATATATATATATATATATATATATATATATATATATATATATATATATATATATATATATATATATATATATATATATATATATATATATATATATATATATATATATATATATATATATATATATATATATATATATATATATATATATATATATATATATATATATATATATATATATATATATATATATATATATATATATATATATATATATATATATATATATATATATATATATATATATATATATATATATATATATATATATATATATATATATATATATATATATATATATATATATATATATATATATATATATATATATATATATATATATATATATATATATATATATATATATATATATATATATATATATATATATATATATATAAGGGTTAATAAGGGTATTATATTTACGTTGGCAAAGTAATACTCCTCCATTCATCCAATGTAAAATTTGTGCGCTCTCTTCCCGGTACGTTGCACCAGTGATCCGGTATATTTAATGCTAATATAATATTCATATAGATCATGGCACCGGACATGGCTAAACCCATTACGAAGATCAAATTGTAGATTAATTGAAAGCGTCCATGGGCTCCGGCTATGTCTATGATCTCTTGGAAGGGATCATCTGCTTCTTTAGTATTTACGTCCATTGGAATAAACCCGTTATTTGATTTTTTTAGTGTATCGTTCATGGCTTAGGTGTATCTTCATTTGCATTTGTATGCGTTTCTATGAGCACCTCGATATGTGTGTGTATGTAATGTATTTATTTCTATTAGTATAATCTAAAAGGTAAAAATTTTAACAGTTGGCAATTTGGCAATTTTTTAAAACTTTTTAATTGAAAATCAATGAATAAATCCTTAGAAGTGTAGCGGATATTATGCATCTATCTGATTACGCATTCGCAATCAACAAAGGTATTTATTTTTTGCATCTTATTTATAATTTTTCAGTGTAAATACTTGCCCCTGATACGGTGTTTAAGTAATTCTTTATGTATATACAGGGTACTAATATAAACAGTTTTAGCAATAAACTGCCGTTATAACAGCTTGATAAATTATCTAATAATCTAATAATAATAAAACGCATAACGTACTTGCACAACATTTTGTTGATACTTCTTCCACTGCAATTTATCCAAGGCGACTAAGACTCTGATCTCGGTTGCGATAAACGAGTGATGAATATCAGATTTCAGTATAATAGATAAAATACACACAACGTTAATATTTGGCAGATATTTTAAACTAGAAAGAAAATTAAACTTTCCGTAAGCGTTTTGAAGATTGTGGTTTTGAAAAATATCTGGATTTATGTTACATCATTATGCCGTTACAAAAGTAGACGTTGTTATAATAATTACCGGTTAATTAAAATCAATTTAATGAACATTGTTATTACGTTTTCTTTACTGAGAAATATTGATATAAAGTAATCTGAAGTATATTTAGATGATCGGAAGTTACAACCACAATCGGTGCCAAATAGCCGAAATTATCAAGGAGTATTATAAGTTCCAAAGTGCTTATATTGCAATAGTCGAAATCGGACCAGGTTGTACTGTCAATTGGATTTCAACATAACTTTTCGCTTGTAAGTTTAGAATCGCAGCTTCGGCTTTCTGAACTAACAAATTAGTTGGTTGACTTCACATCAAAGAAGATTAGTGTATAGAATGCACAATAAACGTGTTCACTTCTCGTGCACTTTCGTCTTTAGCATCAACCGAGAGGCCTTTGAACGTAGGACGAAATAACGACTTATAGATATATATATATATATATATATATATATATATATATATATATATATATATATATATATATATATATATATATATATATATATATGTATATATATATATATATATATATATATATATATATATATATATATATATATATATATATATATATATATATATATATATATATATATATATATATATATATATATATATATATATATATATATATATATATATATATATATATATATATATATATATATATATATATATATATATATATATATATATATATATATATATATATATATATATATATATATATATATATATATATATATATATATATATATATATATATATATATATATATATATATATATATATATATATATATATATATATATATATATATATATATATATATATATATATATATATATATATATATATATATATATATATATATATATATATATATATATATATATATATATATATATATATATATATATATATATATATATATATATATATATATATATATATATATATATATATATATATATATATATATATATATATATATATATATATATATATATATATATATATATATATATATATATATATATATATATATATATATATATATATATATATATATATATATATATATATATATATATATATATATATATATATATATATATATATATATATATATATATATATATATATATATATATATATATATATATATATATATATATATATATATATATATATATATATATATATATATATATATATATATATATATATATATATATATATATATATATATATATATATATATATATATATATATATATATATATATATATATATATATATATATATATATATATATATATATATATATATATATATATATATATATATATATATATATATATATATATATATATATATATATATATATATATATATATATATATATATATATATATATATATATATATATATATATATATATATATATATATATATATATATATATATATATATATATATATATATATATATATATATATACATTCGATAGTTATTCAATATATGTTTCCTTTTTTAAAAATCCCGTACGTATTAAAAGATTTCAAGTTTATTCCTCTATTTTCATGATGTTCAAGTGTCAGTTACTTTGATTGAATCAGTCAATCAAGCAGTAATAACAATATATTTGATATATTATATATTATGGTCAGTCGAATATATTTGCTTTGGGCCGATGAAACTTACCTTGTTCTCGAAAATTTTTTGATATATTTTTTTTGTGGCCCAGGAGCAATCAAGCCCTTCCAATTTGTATTTTTTCTCAGATAGGGTTGTTTTCAATATTTTAAATTAAATTATTTATACTTGATAATTATTAGTTCGTCCATGAATATCCATCCATACGCACACAATGGTAACCAGAAATTCGTACTAACCACTAAATTTTAATTTATCGACGATTTATTGTACGATCTGGGGTACCGATTACTTGAAGTTAGCAGCATAAACTGCAACAACACTTTGTTGATTTGTGAAGAACGCAAACCGTAGGGATGCGTCCGCGATCACAAGCGATTTGAATCTGTGAATCGGGCATGAAGATCTGCGAAATTAAAAGTAGACATAGCGGTAAGCAACAGATTATTGTTGTAGTACCACATCATACCGTATCGTATTGTGTCGCTGATAACGCTTTACGCGTAATTGTTTTATTACTTCGTCTGAAGTAACGCAGTAAGTATTTCTTCATCTACGTTCATTTAATTAAATAAGTGTTTCTGATTGAACTAAAAGTCGTGGGTAGAATTAAACACATTTTTAACACTCAATTTACTTTGTTATTAATTTTTGAAAGATAAGGGTGGAATCATAGAAGCTCTGAGACGCTACCTTATATAGAAATATTCCCCCTTAAACTTTAAATTAAATCCATGTGGTTGGACGTAATCTCATATTTATTTAATTAAATTTGTGTTATTTTATTCGTATTGTATTGTAGTGTTAGTAGAACTAGTCTCGATATGCCGATGGTATTGTGCCGTGTCGTGCACACTTCGCCACTGTTACGATAAGATTTTACTGATAAGCAAGGCGAGAAATGACTTATCTGTTCACATCGTCTTCACTTTTGCCTGAGTTCACTCTACTGATAAAACATAATAAAACAATTAAGTTTATAATGCATTCGACCTCTCAGTGCTTTCGGTTGCCCTTCCTTATTTGACGTAATTCTACAAATCACAGAATTTTAATATACTCCTTTTTTTGGCAGGCTTAGTAAAAAGAAATATAACTAAATAAATATATTCGCCCTGCCATATTTTTAAAATTACTTATCTGTTTGTTTTAGGTGTTTGGTGTTTTTATGACACTTAACTGTGGCAGCCTGGATATAAAGTACTGGAGTTTCTAAATACATTAATTTTGTTTTTATAACCATTTCAAGACCCCGAAATGAGTTATAAAAGGGTTTTGATTTGGTTAAGTTGATTTTAGGCTAGTTAATTTGAAGTGTTTTGTTTTCGACTTTTGAGATCGGACTGCTTTCTGATTCAGATACAGCGACATTTTCTGCTTCTCCCTTATGCTCGTAGCTTCTATTGATTATTAATGGTGGTTTTTCATTGTACTTGTAGTTTATAGTTTCAATTTGAAAAGGGAAACAAACAGGTCTGTCTGAATTTTACATCTTTTGGAGTGAAGATAGTTTTAATATTTTCCGGAATTTATATCATTTGGTGGAGTATTTCGCTATGTCTTTGTTTTTTATTTCTGAGATCCAACAGATCGCGATATTGACTTGGAGACCATATCTTGGTGATAAATATCTTGTTTCTTTTATACATTAGTAGGACTATTATTTATCATGCCGCCTATTTTTGTGTACCTTGGGTTCAATTACCGTTGTTTTGAATTTTGGACGATAATTCTGTTAAATCGTTCAGCGACGCCAAGCTGTTCAGGTGAATGCGTTATAGTAGATTCTACTTAGTCTTGGGATTTCTGCGTTTGAAATTCCAGATTTAGTTAAATTAAACTGATGGAAACTCAATATTCGTCTGCTTCAAAATACGGCGAACTCCGGTTTCGTCCTGCTGTGACGAAGACATGTGACTCGGTATACAACTTTATTTCAGTCTACGACATTTCTTGTATCATGGGATCGTGTTATTCAATTCTACATTCAATACTCCTTATAGGAAGTATGGTAATATATTATAGGTTCTTATAGATTGACCATATTATAGGTTGGTGTCACATTTGCCGCATTCGGTATTCTCAAACATCCGGAACGAAATTAATGTTGTTTAGTGAGATTTATAGTTTGCTTTGTTGTTTGCGTAAAAGTAATTGATTTACTGATATAATCTCTGTACTTTGTATAATCTCTTAGCTTTGGCTTTGACGGAATTTATATCCTACACCTGCAGTATAAATTTATAAACAACGATAAACTTACACCTCCTTTAAGTGGCATCCGGCTGTCAATGCGCATTTTTAACAATAAGGGATAGAGACAGAAAATATATGTAAAAGGCTTCTTGGGGAAACCGTTTCCATATAATTGTGTTCATCAGCCCGTGGATCGAGCCGATTTCTGGGAGAATACTTTTGCTTAAAATGATAAACTCATGTGTAAACTCTTTCCTTAAAAGCTTCACTATAAGCTCGGGCAATGTGGTATTAACAGGAAAAATCCGTATTGACTTTGAAAGACAGACATCACTTATCCGATTCTGTTTTCAAAAAATCACTTATCCGATCACTTATCCGATTTTCAATCCCAAACCTTTTGTGATGACAGGGAATATTCCTGAGGATAGCTTTATACATCCACCAAGAATCGTCATTTATAAAGAAAACAAACAGTCTAAATCTTCTAAGGCCATTCTGAGCCAGATTATCTAATTTCCTATACTGGTTGGCTTATTTAATGCGCTATAGATGGAAAAATTCATGGGCTTTAGGTAAATATGTGAATATCTCGACAATAATAGTTGATTCTAGAACGTGAATTAAGGAAACTAAACGTAAAATTCAAACGGATTATAACAAAATAAGTCTAATTAATTATGCTTGTGGTAAAAAGGTATTATGCAAGAAAAAACAAAAGCTCTTTAACTACTATTATTTCATTTAGCCTTTCTTTCTTTAAGTTTTACATTGAAGTATTATTTTTGTGATGAAATTTATTGATCGCTTGTAGAGAAATCGGTTAATCCTGACGCCAATTATTAGGAGTCTGGCTTGCATTCGAAATTATTTGGAAGGTAGATCAGGAAAACAGAGCTCACGCAGATATTTTCTTGAAAAATCTTTTTTGATTCCCTAAGAATTTTTTATTTGCCATCGTCATTGTTTCATTACAAGGTTAGAAAAAAAACAGAAAACAAAAAAGTTATATTAGGAGTGTTAAAGGAGAAGTTCTAATGAATTCAAAGCTATTTGCTTTTGATTTCCAAAAATGTTGGAAAGTGAAACAACATTATTGCATTTTTTCATTCGATATGTTTATTTTATTTCACTTACAATATATAGAATAAATTTATTTCGTAATTTCAATATAATTTCTGCTTTGCTTTACTAAAACTGCTTTTAATATTTCTTGTATATTTATCTCACGAATTTTTTATTGTTTGGGCTAAAATTCTTTCCTTAGTGTCTGACTTTAATGGATACGAATATATAAAAAATCTTGAATTCAATACCGCGCAGTGTTTCGTTAAAAATTTACTGCGAATTAAAATGCTCGTTTTTTCAGTTTTTATTTTTTCATACAATTATTATATTTATCTGTTTTGTAAACCTTTAATTTCACTAAACCCGTTCTTGGATTCATACACTTATTAAATAGATTTACTTTCATATTTGTGTAATTTACATTTTGTCTCTGATAGACGAAATTGTTTGAATTCAGATCTAGATTTACGCAATTTTCTTTGAAATTTTTGTTTCAATGTTTATGAATGGTGAAGTGGAAGTCTACGGTAGGTGAGAACGTGGTGGTGGCTTGAATATGAATATGTAATAATAATAATAACAATAACCCTCGGGGGGTGTTGTATCCCTAGGGGGTGCGTCCCAAAGATGGTAGATAGGGGAATGGTCGATAGATATATTGGGTTGGTGGGAAAACAACCTACAAACAACCATAACCCTGCATTCTATGATGACAAGCAAACGCGCTGGTAGGCGTCCGTACTTAGTGCAGACGGCCTAAATTGCCACACCTGCCAGTAGGTATAAAATGGGCTTGCATAAATATGAATTACAAGTATAATGCTAATTTGGGGAGCTAAAATAACCCCGCCGAGTCGATAAGTCAGTCACAGAACGCAGAACATAGTAGTAAGAACATTTAGCTTATAAGAGACCAGAGGGTACAATCTGATGTAGCTCTCATAGCAGCCGGTTTACCCAGACAGCGTAGAAAATTGACTAGAATTTCCAATGAATCCTTATTACGCGTTTACTACACAGTTACGGAAATTGAGACCAACAAGACAGCGCATCGAAAGCGTATGCAAGCAGCCTTTACAAGTGCAAATCCGGAGTGGAATACGAGCAAACAGCGGCTTGCGGATCACATTATAGTAATACACAGAAGTAATCTTATACCCGAAATAACTAGGTATGCAATAAAGGATGAAGTTTGATTAACGGGGAGAACAACTAACTTAGAAATTGAAGCAATTGGAGGGAAGATTGCTAATGGAAAAGAGGTGCCGTTAACAGAAGACATGAGGTTAATCCCATGTAATAGTGGAACTCAGGCAGTTGCCGACTACTGTCAGAGGATATGAAGAAAATTACCGCACTGTCTTTTGGGAGAATTTTTCACTGTTTGATAAGAGCGACCCCCCAAGTAGGCCATCAGTTGCGAATATCAGATCATCTGTTAAAATGAGTCGTATAATACAATACCCAAACGCAAATGTCCTCCCTGAAATAATAAATAATATAGTCAACATTGAGAATTTAAAAACAGTCATATAATGCGCGGCACAAACACTCACTTCACTACTGGGAAAGGGCCCGAGACAGATAATAAGAAATAACAGGCAGGAAAGTAAGCAGCAATACCCGTGGATAATAGGATTAGATAAAAAATTTAAGGCGTTGCAACGTCAAATATCTATTCTTACAGACCAATTGAAGGGCAATAATACATCGAAGAGGCTCAATATCGGACGCAGAATATGGTTATCTCTCGCAGAGGTGATGTGTATTTGTCGTCAAGATGACATAACTGGACCCCGCTAGGCTTTTCTTGTGCGCAGGTCTATACCAATAAGCCGGAATCGATTGATACCCTTAGTCAATATAATCCCGGCTATCGTTCGAGTTGAGCCGAGTCTATGTCATTAAGAATTTGACCAGTCGAATCCGTTGCACCGTGAGAATTCGCGATGGACATTTGAACATTCGTTCAAATTCTGTACGTGAGCCTTTGAAATAGAAAAAAACTCATCAATACCTCTCGGACAACTTGTTTTACTCCATTTTAATATCGACCGCTTCCATCGATCGGAATTACAAAAATTGAAAACTACCCGATTGGGGAATGGGATAACTTTGCTTTAGTCACTATTTACATGAATGGTAGGCGTCAGGTAATAGTAATAAATGTCATGGTGTCACATCGAACATACAATACCCGTTGGGATATAGCGGCACTTATGCACGTACCGTGACAGTTTATGAACTATTATCAAGCTTATTGTTCTAATATTAACTAACCTTAATGTACAAGTGTTATATTGTGATGGTGCTTTATATGTCGATCACTAACTTAATCGTTTACTTTATTTGCATTTTTGGCCTCTATTCTCTCTTCACCTTTCTTACTTAAACAATGGATTCTAATATTTCATTCTTTATTTCGATGATGAATCTGAAATTACTTCATTATAATGTAATTTTGGTTATTTTTATATATTGTTCATATTTATATTCAAAGCTTCAGGAGAATGTCTTACGTTTCAATTTTGTCTTCTCTAAATATTTTCGGTTCCAACAAACCAAATTTTTTATTAATAATCTGGCCGATGATACTTGTAAGCAATAATCAAATTAGGCTTTCCAAAAGGAATGAACCAAGCGTGTTGGTCCAATATGCTTATGCAAAAATTTCGACATACGACTCGTCGAACCTGAAGTTAATATGCCTTTAATTTTATATAGAAGTAAACGTAAATATATGAATGCATAAAAGTTTAAATAATTAATCAGGTAATAACTAATCCAATTTAGTAGAAGCCAAGATATTACCACTTTATAAGAAAATTAAATTAAATAATATGATGGAACCTTATAGACGGCTCAGTATTCTGGAATTTTTGTATGTGTGCCTTGGCAGAACACCTAAAACTGCTGTTGACGCCAATTAATTATACAATTAATGTTTCTTTTGAGAAGTCGTGGCATTTAGGGAAATGAAAGCGCTGTGTGAAGAACGCAGTCTTTTGGAAATTTCTACTAATTTAGATGCCGGGGTCATCTTTGATTATCTGATTTAATACGGATTCCAATTCGTACATATTTTTCCATTCCTCTCCAGTTTATGTCATGGCCGTTTCCTAGGTTTTAAACCAACTCCTTTGGTTCATTCCTTTTTTTAATTTAAACGATTTATTGATTAATTCTCGAGTTCAGTTATTATGTTTTTTGTACAAATTCCAATACATCTACAATTTATTTTAAAAAAGTTATTTCGATTTCGTTTTTGCTGCGTTGTTGTTCTTTGTTCTGTTATCTTTGTTGTTTTTATTATATGTAAAAAATTGATTTTTTGATTTGGAAATACTATGCATATTATTTAGTGTTTTAGTTAGTTTAGTTGTAGATATATAAAATTTAAATATCGTCTGATTATTTGCAGAACATTTTAATATTGCTTTTTCGAATATTATTTGTAACTCATTAATTTACTCTACGACGGAATTATTTAATACTATTATGTTTCAATACTACGAAATCGTTTTCCTTACGAACGTTATTAACGGCAACAAAAGAAATTTATTGCTTTTTATGATTTTCATGGTTTCTCAATACTGAGAATATCTTTCAATATTTAATTTCAAAGACTATGACCATGACTCTTAGCTAAGGGTTATTCCTTCCATTAAGGTACGGGTGGGTACGCGGCGGAAGAATTTTAGAAAGTATATTTTGTTTATTGTTGTTTTTGTTTATTATTTAGAAGTTTTTGGAGTTTTGGTGTTTTTGGTGTTAATAAATAGGAATACGTTAAGCAAAAGAGTGGGTGCCATTTTAATGACAATAAGGAGCATATCGTGTATTAAACCTAATTCCAGTGATTTGGAGTTTTAAAAAAATTAGAATGCTTTTTGGGAATTTTAGAAAATATTTTATTTATATTTCAATCTCCTGTAAATGATCCGTTGAAGTGGTAGTAGACTACTAACAAATAAAAAGAAATATGAACAGTTCAAGCCCAAAATAGTACTCTTTGGGCGTTTCCTGTCTTTATCTGGAGAATGATAATGTCATAGTTATTAAATCGGATTTTTCTTTTTTAGGTGGTTGCAGTTATCAGGTAGACGAGAGTACGTAATTAAAAGCAAGCCAATTTCTGACGTTACACTAGATTTTAATTTGATTGTAAGATCCTAACATAAATCGAAAGCTGGACGTTATTGTGATGTTATTGTATAAAAACTAATTGCATTATGTTAATAATATAAAAAGAGAAAAGTATTGTATTTTTATATTCAGTAAATGCATTGAATTGTACGAGAGGACCTTAGTTTATACGGGAACTTATCAAGACTTATGTACATAATGGAATGAATTCCAGCACCTTAGGGAGAAGGGCTCGACTCGAGTGTTTCCTCTAAAGAGAAATTTAACTAATTATTTCGCATAAAGAATCACAGCAATGGAAAGAGTATAAACACGTAGACTATACAACGAATGATTAAATGATTAAATTAAGCACAGTCCCCGTTCCTAAAGGCCTTAGCGTGTATCTAAGAAATACAACGTGGATTGAGCATGTATAACGTTTTAGATGCGGAATTTTAAGATTGCAGGCAGCAACTGGCCGATGCTGCAGGGCTATTGAGTCTGTTTCGTTTCATCGCTAAAATTCGATTCCATGTTATTCCTCCGCAAATGATTTCGTAATATTACTAGGTTACGATTCAAAATCAGACTGTTTGTGATACTTCCCGGGGCACCATGGGATGGATGGGGAAGAGCACTGTACTTTGTTGTTAGCCCTCCCCCAATACAAGCCACACCACCTCCATCACCCCCAATAAATTCATTGCAGGCATCAGCTGTGTTCACCGCCCCCGGAGCATTAGTCGAAGCAGTTGATGTGTTTGGAGATATTGCGCCTCCTAGGGCGCCTCCAACACCCATCTTTAATTCGTGTGCGAGTATCCTTGGCAAATGTTAAGAGCTGTTATTTTTCATTGGTCCGGATGACAACGAGCTACTACTGACACCTGAGTCACTGGATTTCTCACTAAGGCCACCACCACGTGCAAGTGTTTCATCACACATTAGGCCAACAATGGCTCCCCCTGTACCTCCGCTACTGCCACTGAGAAGACCTTTTTTGTTTATACGTGCGTTTAGACCTTTTGGTCCAACCGGTACCTCTTTCTGGCGGCGGGCGCTTTCCACATGTTTCAAGATTTCAGTGGAACATTTTGTGACAACATCGTCTAAGCTATTCGAATCATCGGTAGAGTTTACAGTTTGTGAAGCTGTCTGTGAGGGCGCCGGAGAACCTGCATAGCATCCGGAATCGCGAGTGAAGTGATATCGTCCAAATGCTGAGGTACTATGCTTCTTATTAATATTATTAAGACGGGCCTCATCATTTTCGGAGCTGGACCCAGCAAAGTCACCATCAGAACCTGAGAATTCAGGGGCGAGATCCGGATGGAGAGAATTTTAAACGGTTGAATCAATGAGAATTGTGCAAACATTTCAAAAATCTTCTTCGTTTTTAATAGCTATCCTTGCATGAGTTGGTCATACTTACATTCGATATCATGCAAAAGCTGCACTGCAGTCAAGATCTTCGCACGATGATCTTGATTGATTATTCCTAAGTAGTCCAGGTCAGTGGGTTCAAGTTCTCTGAACAATTCCAGGTCCTCATAACTGTAAACAGAAAAGGATTGTAGAATTTTTTTATTAAAATACAAACTCTTCCTTCCCCCTTCTCCCACTTCAGCCGTAAACCCCTTATTCTTCTATTGAACTTGCGTATTTTCCAGTCGCTGACAAGTATTTGATAACAGTTTATGACAATTAGTGATTAACCCAAACATACCCGTTGAGTACAAAAACTGAAGTGTACTCTTTTAGTCCAATGCGAAAAAGCAAATCCTCCACCGAATGTGGTCCGTTTTTGTTTGCATGACGGTCCAGATTTTTGGTATTTAAACTTTTTAGTCGGTGTTCGAGCAAAACTTCGACGTCAATGAACTTGAAGTGTCCGAAGCGACCGTGACATCGTCCCTTCCAGATCCCGGAGGCATTCATGGACAGGACCTCAATGATATCGCCTTTCTGTAAGGGGGTGAGAGAAGAGTTGCCATGTGGCGGGTCGAGGGGGATTGGGGAATAGGCACATCGGATAATAGTAGGTAACAAATTATAAAAATTTAAAGAATTAAAAAGCATGGACCAAGCAGTAGTTCCTTTCATCAAAGCTCGAAAGTTAATACGATCGATAGATTCGGTCGACTACGCTTGAATATATGCATTTGAATTGCTGTCGGCTGTTATCGTTTACTTAAGGTAAGGTAAGGTGCTTCGCGGTAAATTCAAGAAGTATAGAAAATTGAACATACCTTGAAATTGAGAGCTTCCTTATCATAAGGATTTGGCAAGCTGTCCACGATGGCTTTTGCCTTGCATATTGGTGCTAAAGATGCTCGATCGTCAGCAGAGACGGAACTATTAGGGCTGCCTGGTCGGACCAGCGCTTGAGTACCTGTTAATATAGAGAAGCAAGTAGATCAGAGAAGGACATTCGATTAGCTTGAATGGGGGACTAAAACTGACAACATCGGAATCAATTAGCTTTTCTACAAACTTTATAGTCCTTGCGGGATCAAAAATAATGTAGGAAAGAATATTACTTTTGAAGAAATTGAGGCGTATGTTTCCATACTTAAAAGCTGGTATCTGAAAATTCAATTTTAAATTCTTGGAAGAGGACAAAAATTTAATTTAAAAAGCTAAAGCAACGCTTATTGTGACACGAGATTTCTGGTGTAGTGAAAGCTCTCTTTTTACAATACTCCCTGAATACTCAAATTTTGATATTCACTAGTCTTAGCGGTATTAAAAAGGTTCATAAAATATTTTTAGGACTCCACGAAACTTTTCGTTCATTAAGGTGTTTGCTAAGCGCACGGTACTCTGGTGTGGAATGGGACACTTCAAAGGAAAAGAAAATGGTGAAAGCAATATGAACATTAAGTTTAAATCCGTTAACTGGATTCACTTTCGGGGGCTGGGTCATCATTTTTGAAATGTTTCACATCCCAGGAGCGCATTAAAAATTAATTAAGTTTGCAGTTCGTTTTCTCAGCGAAACCTAAAAGCCACTCAAAGGCAAACACAAAAGAAAATAGAACAAAAACAACAACTGAAACGCAAAACAGCAATACAGACCATATCAAAAATGCTATGTCTGAATAAACATCCACAAACACCATTAAAAATGTTAACATTAGTCGCAACAACAAAAATAACAACATAAATATCAAGAAAAGCAGAGGCATCAATAGACCATTCGTTTCACTATCTCTGTGGTGCGTATATCAAGGCGTAAGAGTGAGTATTTGAAGAATGAGAAATGAAGCATGGGGATGAACAATCAATGAGGGTAGTGGAAACTTACTTGAACCGGAAGCACTAGGCAAACTCTCAACGGAACTGGCCGAACATGCGAAAGCCTGATCGCTCATGCTGCCGTGGTCAGTGTTATCTAGGGAGTTGCTGAAATCCCTTGAAGCATCCTTTGTGGCAACAAAATTCCTGCCATTCTCATTAAAAGCGCCAATTTCCTTTGATGATAATCGTATTTCGTTGGACTATATTGAGTTACGGTGAAGTTGGCGCCCCACCAGCATCATCATCCCAATGATGATTTCACCATTGGTAGCAATCCACCATTGGTTGGATTTAAAGATGAATAGAGGACGCAGTAAAACGCAAAACAAATAACGTTAAAAGTTTGTTAGTTAAAACATTAAGTTTTTTAAAAGAAAAAAATAGAGGTGAAGGTCGTCGAAACTCTCTAATGGAAACCGTTTTGAAGATGAGATTGCCATGGTCAATGCTGACCTATAGTCGTGCTTTAAGATTATTACATTATATTCTTGATTTTGGAGCCTGTCTCTGTGGATTTCTGTTCAAATGCTTTTTCATAGTATTAAATTGCTTAAATAAAATTAGTTAAATAAAGGCCTCGTATAGAAATTTAGGAGCTGACAAAAAAAATCATTGCAATAAAATTTAAAATCTTTTCTTTACTTGTTTGAAGGCTATTCGAATCGCATTTAATATTTATTTAATTTAATTTTATTTCCGCTCATTCCTGTTATCTGTGGATAAACTTCGATCTGGTTTAAAATTCGTTTTTTACAATTCCGAACACCAGGTAAACACACATCATTATCACATCGTCGCAATTGGTCCGCAAACTGCGACGATGTCGCATTTGATTACTCAACTCACTGTTGCGAATGGGATAGTATATAAATAATGATAATTAACTTACATGATGTATCATCATTTTTTGGTTAATTGCGTTGGACTTGTGTGCCATGGTGTTCTTTTTGCTCTTGGCCACTAAAATGGGTGGAAGACCACGCGTGGCGGCGATATCCTCGTAATCGGAGGACGGACTCGGAGAAAGGGAAGTGGACTCACCAATGCCTCCGCTCAGTGTGCGATAACGGGCTGTGCAATTGTTAGTGCCGATCTGTAAAGAAAGAAAAATTCTTAAAAAATTATCGCCTAATTAAATAATAAAGTTTTGCAGAGTGATTTAAATAAGTTGCGGCAGAAGCACGCAAATAGTTAATGTAGGTTTTTTAGAGTGCTTTTGTGAATAATTTTTCTCTCCGCGAAGCTTACGGTTGCAAAAAAACATAGCTAAATATAGATAGCTAAAATCACATGCACACACATAGACGATGACCAGTTTCATAAGCTTGAAAATTGTTACAGAAATATGTTCGTGCCATAGTTGATTGATCCAACGTCGTTTTGTAATCGAGCTAATTCACAGCAATTAGTGTTCTATCTCTGTGTTCTATCTTTGGTTTATATGATATAAATTGTGCAAGGATCCAGAATTTCGTTTCAGAAGTATGAATATTCAATGTGAAACCCACAAAATACTACCTTTGCTAACGGCAGGAATGATCGAATCACACAAAAAATGCGTTTGAATTGCGATTCATTGAATTACGTTTTGAAGAGTAATTAAAATTTAACCATTGCAGAATAAATTTGTATTTTATTAATTTGAAATTCACAGTGCGGATACCGGAAATGACGCTGCTCGGATTATAAAAAAATCTTATTATTTTTTTAATTTTACTTTTCTTAAATCTAGTTGGTCAATTTTTCCTGCTTGAAATAGGATCATTAACTTACCGAAATCGTGCTTAAGCGAGAAGTAACACTTTGTAAATCGGATATTGATCCAGCATAGTCACCACTTTCCCGATCATGCGATCTAAAAAAGAGAAAAGCGAAGATTTTAGTATAGCTTTATTCGATACGACCTGAAAAGGTTTCAAAATTTTAAAATTCAATACATCTGCCAATACGATTTTCAATATAAATCAAAGGGTTAAAATTTTTGGCGCTTAAATCTCGTATCATATGGGACCACTTCCATCAATTACAAAAACGAAAGCAGTTCCACAGAAAACACCACAAGAATACATTAATTCCAAAGATTTCCTTTTCAACACTAACAAAAAGTTGGCGAAGAATATATGAAACATTTTTATAAAAAATCAAATTAAATCGAGAAGAAAATTAAATCGTGTGGTGTTTAATTTCTGTTTATGTGAGATATAGAACCCTTCATTCATCAGTCATCCATGGTCAGCAAAAGTGAGGATAAAAAGATTAAAACAAGACAAGACGATCAAATCAAGAGAGTATTGAAGAAAATGCAAGGAGGATTTCTTCAGAAAAATTTTCGAAGGCCCTTATTATGCAAAACTAAACGAAGCTGTTTCTTCGTTTCCCTTTTGTGCTTTCAATTTTCTTGGCTTTGACAGCTTGTAGAGTGTTTCGTCTAGAACAAGCTAGCTGAACAAAATTACTTTTTCGGTTTTTTGAATTCGTTAGGTCGGAGGGAGAAAAATTACCCCATTGTGTCGCCCATACGGACGCGTGATTGCCTCCCACCCGTTTAGGCGGATTTTTGAAAAAAAATACTTCAAAAGAAAAAACCACCATAAAAATTGACACGCCCATACATACGCGCCCATACATGCAACATACATTATTGGAAAGTTAATATCTCGTTCCAAAATATATTTTTAAAATGGAATCGATGTTATGCTGTTTTCTAGAAAATTGATGTGAGGGGTTAGGCATATAAACAATTATCGTTTCCGAAGGTTTGAGTATTTCGAATCATATCCAATCCTTCACTTTTGGAAACTTGGAAATGACTTTTGTCCAGCTGGCTTGCACTAGACGAAACACTGTGATTGTAAATAAGCGGCGGATAAAATTCGGTTGACACGAATAAACAAATGTTATTAGTACTTATTAATGCATTTCAGTTGAAAACTGGACGGCGAAGCCAAATATTGTTGCGTGCCGGTACCGAGGCAGCTAGTGAATTAAACGCGAGCAGGAAACCTATCGCTTGGGTGTGAGTGAAGCGGCGTCCAAAAATTTATTCAGTAACATTCAAGACATCGTTCAGCGTGGGTGGTGTTCTTGTTGCGTGCAGACAAATGAGTGGCTAATGGAAAACAGACTTTATCTGAGGACGCTGACGAAAGTTTTGTATAACACAAAAATTTCGAGCATTCTGTTAAGGACAGCGTCGCAGTCATTTCATTCGTTTAGTTTTGCGTACTAAGGGCCTAAATCAATTTTGTATCTTGTACGCACAGCAAGTAGCGAAAAATTCGAAGAAAATGAAGAAATAATCATCAACCAATCAACTCATTAATAATCTTATAATCTTAATATGTACGTGCGTGTTAAAGTAAAAAACAAATTCTTCTTGAATTAGAAATATATTATCAGGAAAATATTAGACTGACGCTTGTTATTGGTCAAAGATTTATTGTGCGCATTTCTCGATAAGATTAACATTGATGAAGATAGCAAAGTGTTTCCTTCAGTAGAGAGCTTACGAGTTAAATTAAACGTTGATGAGACAGTCTTAGCCGTAGTTTCCTGTTTTCTTCGGGAATTTAACGAAAACATTTGATGATTTGCTACTTTATTTTGTTGTTTATGATTTTACTGTTTTAGAAACCGAAAAAATTCCCATTTTTGGGACATATTTGAAAAATTCCGTCGACATTTAATAACTTCCGAGAGTACGGATAAATAATTGAGACATTTAATTGAGCTTTTAGAAATAAACAATTTATTGTATGCTATAAATTATTACTTCAAATACCGTTATTATACTTACCTCGCATGCGTTAATGGAATGATAGTTGGCGGATTTGGTGGTTGTTGAGGGACGATAAGACCGCGCCGCGGTGGTCCTCTTTGTGGTAACGATATATCGCCGGCAGAACGCAATGAAATAACACCCGAGCTTTCAGGATTTGATGTAAAACGTACACGACTACCCTGTGAGTGATGAAGAAAAGAATAATGGCGAACAGATTTAATTTTTTGATACTAATAATCTTACATTTATTGCGAAAATAAAGACAGAAATTATTTATTTTGCGTTTTCAGGGACCCCTAAATTCTAGAGCATTAGTTTAAATATTTTGTTCAGTCGATAATTATTTGTCTTTCTTATTACCGTTTAACAAATACCAATTTCCTAATGCTTTCGTTTTGTTTCGGGGTTTCATTTTATTTCAAATTCTCGATTATAAAATAAAATGAATACCATAGAAAATGTAAATACGTATATTAGAATCAGCAGGCGAAAGAGAAGAAAACGAAAACCGATTTCCTTTGTTCGAATGTATTATAAAAAAATCACTTGCACTAAAGCTCAGATGATTTATTATCTGAGTGATTATTCCAAGGAACAAACTAAGTTAAGAAATGGCAATCAAGGAGAACTACAAAGACAATAGCAACGATTTTTGCATTTACTCGAAACTTTTCTTAATTAAAAACATAAAAAGTACGACCAATAAATGGAGAATAATTCTGACTTGAAAGGATAGAAATCTGCAAATAATGTTGATGAAATTTATTTCCATCAATAAATGCAGTCTTTCGATTTATGATGTGAAGCGGTATCAGTAGTAGCGCAAAGAGGGAATGAAATCAAAGTCAATATTTGGTGGAAGGCTATGCAATATATAATTTAATAATCCAACACCAACACCGCTATTATTACATACTGAAGTATACCGCCATAATGTTCATATATATGAGAAAAGTCTTTTTCTTCTAATTCTGCTCTTCGGAGAGAGAATACTTTCACTGACGACAAGGATGATGACGGCAATGGTATCTACTCTAGTCAACAAACGCCAAATCAAACTCACAATTGAAATCACAAAAGGGAATGTTTTCTGACGCTCAAGTTGGAGCTGATAGCAATCTAATGAAATACGTTTTCGATTCAATTCGATTTATCTCAAAACTAATGTCGAATTTTACGTTATTTGCGTGCGTGTGTGAGTGTGTTCATTTCGTCGCACATTTTTGTTGACGAGAAGAGTTAGGATTGATTAGGATGAGACCCCGAAAAAAACTCGTTAAAGAAAAAATCCAACCCGCTGAAAAATACACACATATACATCCACACACACAGAGAGAGATAGACATATACACTGTCAACAAATCACTAGTGAAAATGCATGAAATATGAATACTATACATAAATCTTCTTCAGTTAGCCTTGAGCTTATATGTTATAAATCCGCACGTTCGGTGTCCCTCCCTATATTGAAGTAACGAGATTGAATTCAATCTACAAGCTGTAAAATTTAGCTACAAGTACAAGCTTAATACTCTCAATTTCTCCGCATCCTTTTCCCCTTATTATTTTCTAATATTTCCTGGTCTTCACTCTTTCCTCTCCGCTTTTCCTTTTTCTTGCGAATCTTTCGATTAACTAACTCCTCACAAACAATTCATCCATCATTCAAACTAAGCAGCGATAATAATCCCAAAGTTCCTTCTGCAAATCTTTCCTAATGCCCCACTCGCACAGAGGACATTTGTCCCGAGACATGGAACTATTCATTTATTTGTCCTCGATACCGTTCACAGGAGACAAATTGGAATGTAAGTTGTATCCGTACGTATGATTCTTCAATAAGACTCATTACTACATTTTGTTACCTTTAAATACTTTTTTGCTAAATGATACCGTTTTCACTATTTTCCAACATTATTTGACTACGTTTCATTCTATGGTGCGCGCTATGTTGGGTATGGAAAATATTGATGAAATTAAAATTTCGTTAATTTCGAAGGTCAAATGGAGCCTTCGAGGTTCTATCAAACAACATTCAAGTGATAAATACTCCTACCAGAATTATTTGAATGTCAGAGGAAAAGTTTGCCGAATTGCTAACTTTGGTCCGAAACGATTTTCAGAAAGCTGAATCGCATATACGAAACGCTGTACCACAGGATCAGCAGCTGGCCGTAACATTGCGGTATTTAGCTACAAGAGAAACCAACAAATGCTTGGAATACCAAATTAAGATATCGAAAGCGTTATCAGTTATTTTTTAATTTATTAGTTATTTAATTATTTTTAGTAATTAGTTATTTAGTTATTATTAATTGGCTATTTTTTAATTTTTAAAATTTTTATGATTATATTGTTTAATGTTAGGATTGCCTTAGAATTTGATGGACTGTTCGATTTCTTACCTAAAAAAATGCACTGAAAGTGAAAATATTTGCAGACACACACAGTATTTTAATGCACAAGGCATCGAAATTTATAAAACAAAATGGAAGAACGCATCGTTCTAACATATAATATATTAAGATTTTGTCAAAACAAATAATGTTTTTTTGTATATATAATATAAATGCATGCCTGATCGCAGTCGTAATATTATGTTTGTCGATACGAAAACCCGCTGCTTGGTGTCCCCAGTAAATATCAAGGGACGCAACAACAAATTTGACATGTCCCGAGACAAATGTCCCCTGTGTGAGTGCGACACAGCTCACTAACATTTGCAGGTCACCCGCTAGGAGTGTTATCCATGTTTGCATTGTCATTAATTGGAAGTTATTGTGGGTTTATTAATTTCATGCTTCAGTTTATAATGCATTAAAGGAAGTGCGGCAGGTATAGAAAAGTATCTAAGTATAATCATCCCCTGAGTCGATTTAGCCATGCCCGTCGTCTGTCTATAATTTGGTATGAATATAATGTCATCACAAAGTAAGTTGTATTAAAAATACACAAAATCGGACTATGTAGTATCAAGTCTACTTTTTATGAAAATCAGTTTAAAGCAGAAATTGTGTAAAAGATTCGATAATGCGTGCAACGTTTGTAAAGATTAGAATATATTTCTGACAAAGATAAAAGTAAAAACAATTACCTGAATTGCTGCCACGGGACCACAATTAATACCGGTCATCAGGAAGTCATCGGGATCACTTTCGTATGGTGGTTCGTCGTACCAGTGACCCTGATGATGTAGTCCAGTCATTACGAAAGCGGCACCACGAACTGCATCATCATACATATATGTATCATCTGGAATGTCCAACAACAAAAGATTATTATTACGGATTTGAAGAAATGCGAAAATGGCTTGGGTTTAATTTCACAACTTGTAAGCTTGCCGGCAAATGTTCGCAAAGATTGATAGTTTCTACTTGTGCCGAAACTGAGTGTGTGATAAAGGATAAAGCGGATCGATTTTTTGATATACCTATACCGCTCACAGCTTTAGTGAGTCGAACAACACTACTTATTGGATTATACTTTATGCCAAGTAACAGAAAACCACGAAGACCTGATTAATCATACACAGTTGGCGTAATTCGGAACTGTTAACCCTATATCTACCTTATGGAATCATGTGTATGTGGGCGTTTGTTGCATGTTGTTTTAAGGGGAATATCACTCAATTTTATATTTCCTATGTTTCGAAGAAAGTGAAAACGAAAACAAAGTATCAGAATGATTTTGGTATTCTTTCAGAAATAGTTCATGAATGCGGAAAATGTCTGGAAAAAATTGGGAAAATCTGGGAAATTTTGGTAAATGTTGGTAAATTGAGCTCACTAAAGCGCATTCAATAATCGCTCATCTTATCTGATAATTGCTCATCGCCAACCAAATCTACCAATGATTCATACATAGGATGAACAATTACTGATTTGATTATCATAAAAATTTTCCTAAAGTAACCATTTTGCGTCCGATTACTAATTAGAGTTACTAATAAAAACCAGAGTCTCAAAACGTTTGAAAATTGTGGGCTGGGCTGGTTATCCTTTGAAAAATAATTCTAAAAGAGGCAGATAAAATTAACACGAAAAATTTGACGAAATTTAAAAACACTTCTTTTCTACAATTCAGATATTCGAATTGGTTCATTGATTAATTTCCTACTTTATGGTTTTTGTTTTCGGTATTTAGTTTTGTTTTTATCTTCCTGTTAAAATACGGATTGGGACGATGTATTTAATTACTGTTGTAATGATATACATTTAAATATTTTTCTTGAATACGTTCGCAAATTGAATATCAGAACTATGTATCAATAGCGAACGCGAAAATTTAAATTTAAATGGAAAAATAATGAATACTGAACGCCTTAAAATTTTTTTATACGTAATTTGTTTGGATAATACTTTGGATGTTGGCTTTGTAACTTATTTCATTAGTGCTGTCAATTTGGCTACTATATAAATTTCGGCTACTATACACCCTCAACTAATTTCGGCTTTAGAGAAAAGTTTGTGGTAGCAGAGTAGTGGCTGAACGAAAAAGACTGTTACGTTGAATAGATTTTTGTACAATGCCTCAAAAGTAATCGTTACATGATATCATTTAGGATACTCAATGTAATAAGTGCGACGTTTTTTCTTTCTGTTATTGTACTCACCGATACGCCCCTCTCGACTCATTTGCAGCAAACCCTGGCGAATATCACGAAGAATCTATAAATAATAAATAATAAAGCAAAGGTTTTGAGAAAATTTTCCTTTTATAAAAAGGAAATGCTGTGAAATCATGTAGTGAAGTAGTGTGTGTGCATTTTTGTGTGTATGTGTATGTGTGGATGTTCTGGTGTGTGACCGGGAGTACGTATGTGTGTGTACGTGTGGTTGTGTGTGAGGGCATGTGAGTTGTACATATTGTTGAAGCGATTTGTACTTATTTCAGTAAGATTATTTTATGAAATTTTTAAATATTGATAACTTTATTCCTATATTCCTATATACATTGCTTTATTTTGATGTGCTTCTTATATTGTCCTCTGCATACATGATTTCTACAAATTTGCCTCTAAAGAAATTTCATTTCAGCCCGCATGGAATCAGTTGTCGCCAGACGGTTTGTATACTTTGAAAACACAAGCATTTTTTATGAATGACTGAATTGTTATTTGTTTTTTGCTTTAAGAATTCCTCTTTCTGGTTGGTGTCAGTCGCTGTTGATTCTTGTTATTGGTGTTGTTGTTGAGGTGTTTTTTTACTTTTTGTGAATACATTAAGTTGTTATCCACACTACCCACACTAAAGCTCTTTGAATTTTTTATACGTGAATTTTCACTCCTGTTGACGTTGTTGTTGATGTTGTGTTTGTTACATATGCTATACCCTACACACAAAGGAATAGTGCATATTCACTTAGTTCTTCCGTTTGCAACGGGTTAAAGGAAGCGCGACAGGTATGGGAAGTATATTTCTACTTTATTCTCTCTTACAAATGAATATTAATCTTTAATATCTCTTGGTGGCAAATATCAAGAAAATGGTTTACTTTTAGTTAAAAACCCAAAAGGCCGGAATAGCCGTTTCGAATATAGCACATTACAAAAAATCACCTTTCGCCGCTTACTGATTATTAGGATAAAATTAAGAATTTATGATACAGGGGTAGGGCCAGGCCGAAGTTAATGTTCTCACTTTATTTTGTTTTGTTTTGTTTATTTTGTTTGTTTCAATATTGTTTCAGTATTTTTACCGGCGTTACTACGCGCACTTTTTGCATTATATACATGATGCAGTGCAGTGATTCATAACATTTTTTGTAAACGAGTTTTAGTGAAAGGGTTTATATACGCTTGGCATCAGTAGAACATATTGTTCTCATTTCACATGTCGTCTTGAAATTTAGAGACGGAACTCTGCTTTTATCGAAATAATATTTCGCGACGAGATCTTTTATCCTCAATTCAAAAATTCTCAATCGAGTTTCTTTAAATTGTCTGCATGAGCTTTGATTTTTTCTTTTTGTGTTTATTTGTTTCTTGTTTAGTAAATTATGCAGGGTGTTTTACTGTCGATAACCATACAATAACCATAAACAGTAGCAGCACAACAAAGTTTGTCGCATATAAAATGTGCTTTTACTCTGCATTTTGAATTTAATCTACTGCACAAATTAGAAAAAATTCGAGTCAAACTGAAAGCAACAATAGCAGCTTAAAACAAAATGCTAGGTATGAATTCTGTGGGACTCTTAATCTACTGCAATATTTATTTTGGCTTCTGATGCAAGAATACTCAATTGTTAGGCGCCGAGTATTAAAATCTGTATTATCATGCTCTTGTAATTTTTGCAGCATTAACAAAATAATAATAAGAAACGAGAGCGGCAGGAACAATAACATGAACACGAAGAATTTGCTATTTAAATTTTTCCTGCGACTGACGGGTGCTGACTGTAACGCCGGCTGCGACAGCGGGGTTAGTTGAGCTCATTAACGAGGACTTGCAAACTCTTAAGCGACAGACTATCATCATTGCCATATTAGCGCTGATGCTGTTTGCGATCTACGATCTACGGTTAACTCCTTCTCATATATATTTACTTCTTGGTGATTATGAGCAAACTAATGTTTGTGTTATTCTTGCTTAACGTAAATTACTGAGTTTTAGCGGAGAGGTTTCTTAAAATGGTTTAGATCTGACGTTCTATAATCAAAAGTCTTAATCCAAGTTCCAGTGGATACAATTCGGCTTTTGCTTCCTTACATTAATTTACTCCTTTCATTATTTTGCAATCGATCAATTTAGTCAGGTGGGTAGCAATGTATGTAGCAATGTAGCAAGTGCCATATTTGTCCCAATCCTTGCTATATGTTCCTAATTGTCCCCTAAATGGCTGTCTAAATTAAGAATTTACTTACCTCTTCATGCTCCCGCTGGAATTTCTCTTTTTTTCTAATCGCATCCTGTACTTTCAACTGAAAAGAGATGGAAATAGAACAATGAGGTCGAGAGAAATAACTTAGAAACATGAAAAACTATTAAATTTACTCCCTTATTCTGGAGTAAACAAACCTAAAATCAGGTAAAATATCGAGCAAATTGTTTATCCTTAAGTACGTCAAAAATCCGTCCGATTAAAATCCGCCATAATCACCGTTTCTCCACGATTATTATGTTTAAATCACTTCGAGAGGTATAAAAAAATGAATACTGTGAACAGTCCTAGAGACGTGCAAAAGATCTGCGATATGCTTAGGCGGATTTATAAATATTTACGCAGATCTGACGTCTCTAAAGAACAGATACTATTTTATGCACTCCCTTCTACCTTCCCGTCTTCTAAGATAATTTTTCTCAATGATCTGGACATATCCTACTCCTCAACTCATTTCATTACAGGAAATAAATAATGGATGGATATTGCACAGAGTTTATGACTGAATCTAGTTAAATATTCTTCCGACACCCATGAGTAGATACCCAAACCAAGCCCCTGAAGAAGTTCTAAGGAAGAAAGCTGGGCTGGACTACAACTGTCAAGGATGTAGGGGAAAGAGGCCTTTGGGAGTAGTAGTGGGGGAAAATATGAAAACAAGTAAGGATGCTATCTTCGGCCTGGTCAAAGCTTAAATATCCTACACCCACAGGATATATCCGTATTCCTAGTAGAGACGCACACTTTTCTAGAGACGCCCCATTCCTAGATCACGCCCACTTTTTGAAATATAATTCAGTATTCATGGTTCAGTTCCAGGATAAAATTTTGTGCGTATATTTGCGTTAATGTTTCCGACAGGGTTGGATGTTAAGGGTATTGGAACGATTTTCCGTCATCCCTTATCAAATTTGGTTTGGAGACAAACCGGTTTCGGCGATGTGCCAACTTCAGTGTCATTCTTCGATGAGAACGAGATGGGACATAGCCGAAACCGGGTTGTCTCCAAATCAGATCCAAACAGGGATGACGGAAAACCATTCCAATACCCATCAATAAAATTTTGTCTTCAAATTCGTTCTACAGACGAAAAACTGAGCTGTCCGTGTGCATGCATTCATATAACCTATAATAAGTAGACGTGGTTCTCATCCGTCTTCACCCGTTTTCAATACTAATCTGCTTACAATAATAGAGAAAATTCATGCCAAATTTCATTACAATGCCTTTACTTTTTCTAGTGTAATAACATCTTCTTTATAACAATGGTTCTGTTAGGCGGACCATGCCTACTTTTTGCGAAATAATTTACTATTCGTTCCAGGATAAAATTTCGTCTTCAAATTCGCTCTACAAACGTAGAAACTGAGCTTCGTGTGTGCATACATTCATATAAGCTATAAAAAGTAGGGGTGGTTCTCATCCGATTTCACCCATTTTTAATACCCGCTTACAATTACAGAGAATATTTGTCATATCTCTTTCCGTTCTCTCGCAGTCGTGACTTCGGCATAAAGACAGACATACAACGGACGGATAGGACTAAATCGACTCTGGATATTGTTCTGAGCCAAAATATATATACTTTTCCATATCTCCCACACCTCGCTTAATGCGTTACAAACGGAGGAAAAAACTTATTATACCCTAAATACTTCGGGTGTGGGGTATAAAATTAATTTATATCTTCCTTCTTTTCCGCGCGGATACTTTGCAAAAATAACTAAGAAAAATGAACACTTTGCACTTCGTATACTTTATTCTTAAAGGGTTGCTTTCAGAGAAGAATTTCGTGTGGCCATGTATGGAGTACACATTACTCCTGCAACGAATACATTGATTGCAAAGACCATCAGCTTCCGGAATCTGTAGCATTGTTGCATACACAATTTACACTTTTGTGGTTGGGAAGATACCTTAGCTGTCTTCTGTTGAGTATAATGAGCGGAAAATATGGATGGCAATGAACCTTTAAATGCCGTGGTCGCCCTGAAGCATACCAAAACCCCTACCACCGCCTGTATTCACTGTCAGATGTCATTTTAACCCTTTATGCAAATATTTGTAATTTGGCTACAGAAATTACAAAGTTTATCACAACATTAGCGTGTGCTTGATCGTTGTATTGCCAGTACCTGTCAGTGAGTGTTTACCTCACTGTTTAGTATGAATTTATTATTATTGCTGCTGTTGTTGCAGTAATTCCCTACTAGACAACAAACAACAGTAAAAGCAGCACGAAAGTAAAACATGAATGGATAAATATTTATATGAATTATTCGCGCACATTTCATTCTGCCCTATATCAGCAATTCTACAATGACAAACTGTTCTACCATCCGTCCCTACACTCACGAAAAGTTTCCTAGAGATAGGCGAGGCAGCACTCAAATCAACTTTGATACTCTGTTTTTGGGCACTCTGCCGCTCGAGTTCAAGTCTTCGTTCAGCGGCGAACAATGACTACACAATACAAAATACAGGAAGAACACACTTACCCTATGAATTGTTTCCTCGAAACTCTGGTGTTGATTGCCATTCATTGTTTGAAAATGTCTTAGTCGTTCATTTGCAGCCTGAAAAATTGTAAAGGTTACGATTTGGTAAATCAAAAAATAATAGAACTATTTGGAGCTTAAAAACAGTTTTGTGAAAAGAGATACCAAATAAATATTTCCACGAACATATTAAGATTTTGAGATAACCGAAATACGATGGGAAATGTATTTTTAAATATCTTTCGTTAAAAATCAACCGAAAATTAATAAAAGAATTTAATCGCTCTAATTACATTCAATTTAAAGATTTTTCTATCTCTCTGAATGAAATAATTTTTGTGGCGCGTCAATGCCCCTCGAAATTGTGCTTGTCATCGCCCTCTTGTTATTTCGTTCTGATTGTCATTGTTTGGTGATTTAGTTGCGCATTTTACTCTCAGGTTTACTCTATAAAATGAACAATATAGGTGGAGCTGGCAAAAAATCTTATCAGCAATTTTAGTATGTGATTTTACACTTTTAGATTTTGTTACAATTCAATCAGTTTGCAACTACAATGTTGTTTGCAATATTGTCTAAAGAGAAAAAAGCCATCGGAAAATTGAGTTCTTATGTGTAACGAAGGGATCCCATTAAATTATGGCCTCTTTTTTTATAGAATTCTCAAAGAGGAACAGATGAAGGGCCAATTTAATGTCTTTTATATTTGTTGACAACAAAGTATGAATGCATAAAAAGAAGTTTTACTTATGCGAAGTGTGATTCTTCATTTGATAGTATCTCGTGGGAAAAAATAAAGAGGATAGATATAGAAGCTACTATATCTATCCTCTTTATTTTTCTATTTTTTTATTTTTTAAGTCACTTTTAAAGTTCTAGAAATCCCTTGAAACCTAAATAATTGACCCTTTAACGAAATGTTTCATTGATTTTTGTAAGTATTTATTAATAATTTATGAACACGCGGTTATTTTGTGGTTAAAGATGCTATTTGTTTTGCAGGAAGAACTTCTAACATTCAAAGTGAAAGGGAAATTTAAAAGTTTTCTTAAGATAGACAAGTGTAGTTAAAAACTGTTTTTGCAGTAGGTCTTGCTGTAGTTGTAGCGCATCGATAAGGAAGGAAGTGAATAATAATAATCATCAAGTTTGCAAACAGAGTATTCTTTTTATTTCTTTTGATTTAGATTGTTGTGTAAAATACAGAGGAAAACTTACCCTAGCTTGAGCGGCACTCTGTTGGCTATTACGATCGCGGCGATTCACTGTTTTAAGGCCTTTCAGTAAACGTGCGAGGGTGGTGCGTTTTTTCGTTTCGCGCCCTTCTGATTGATTGGGGTGGACAGAAGACGGTAATAAACAAAATAACAATGAACAAAATTAATCTCGTTACGAAAACGAAGTTTTGTGCGTGTTTGAAGCAGATAACATAACAAATATATACATCGATGAGGGAGCAAGTAATAAAGTACTGTAGAGTATTAAGCAGAAAAACTTTATACGAACCTGCACTGGGTGGAAATTCGTAAAAATATGCTGACCTGGGACTCAAGCAACTGAAACAGAAAATTGATAACACAGATGATCTCTAATCGCAAATTTAGAGCAAATTCTCTATAAATTTGGAAGCAGTAGGGTAAGTACATAGATGTATAGAATCTTACTCACTTGTGTTGAATAAAATTGAAATTTGACATGTTTGGCGCCATCGTCTGTAATGTCGGTTGTGGTTGTATGCTACCCGTCTGGAGTTGCTGTGGTGGTGGTTGTAATTGGTTCTGTTTTTTCGCTGACATTAATGACATTTGTTGCTGCTGATGGTATTGATGTTGATGTTTTTGCAGATGCTGTTGCTGTAGTACGCCACGAGCAACGCGCGGCGCAAATACTCCATAACCAAAGCCATAGATTTCATCTTCTTCTTTGTCGGAAAGACAACTCGAAGGCTGGGCGAGAACGACCGAAGCCAGATGGTTTGGAAAGAAAATATAATAAGAATACGAATGATGACAAAAAATACGTAATATTTTTCCTTTGTGGCTCGGAAAGGTGACACGCCAGAAAGGTGTTTGTAAATATATTGAAGGAGTTACAAATCACTAAATTTTTGTTAAGCAAATTCTCGAACATGCAAGAACCCAACACATTAATATATAAAATAATTGGAGAGTCATAGTGGATGAGGACCGTCAGGAAAGGATTCCTAGATTTGTATTGAAATCCTTTTTACAGGTATACAAGGCATACATTTTCTCATTAACGTTTACTTCAAAATGCAATTATTTTAAGCATTTAAGTTCTAAACAGAGCATAGATGAAATAAAAAGCAATGAATTATGGAAGATACAACTTAATTAGATTTGAAGAAAATAAATTTCCGAATTGAGGAATTCCTTTTTACGTAGCTTGTAAATATTACGTGCATAAAGGCGATATTATTTTTAGAAAAATACTAATCGATTTATTTTGACTGCCGAATTTATAATCAAGCCCTTCAAGGATTAAAAGTTACAGTAACTCCATTCAAAATATACAAGAACACATGGCTACAAATTATACAAGTATGCAATGAAATATTTTCAGTACCATTTGATGTGTCTACGTCTAAATGTACAATGTATAGAGTTATATAATCTACATTGAGTGAAATTATAAATTATATTATGATATTATCAATTGTATAAAAATAGGAAGCAAAGCCAATAGTACGAAGGGCGTGCATATATATATATATATATATATATATATATATATATATATATATATATATATATATATATATATATATATATATATATATATATATATATATATATATATATATATATATATATATATATATATATATATATATATATATATATATATATATATATATATATATATATATATATATATATATATATATATATATATATATATATATATATATATATATATATATATATATATATATATATATATATATATATATATATATATATATATATATATATATATATATATATATATATATATATATATATATATATATATATATATATATATATATATATATATATATATATATATATATATATATATATATATATATATATATATATATATATATATATATATATATATATATATATATATATATATATATATATATATATATATATATATATATATATATATATATATATATATATATATATATATATATATATATATATATATATATATATATATATATATATATATATATATATATATATATATATATATATATATATATATATATATATATATATATATATATATATATATATATATATATATATATATATATATATATATATATATATATATATATATATATATATATATATATATATATATATATATATATATAATATATATATATATATATATATATATATATATATATATATATATATATATATATATATATATATATATATATATATATATATATATATATATATATATATATATATATATATATATATATATATATATATATATATATATATATATATATATATATATATATATATATATATATATATATATATATATATATATATATATATATATATATATATATATATATATATATATATATATATATATATATATAT
>OZ016501.1:55505677-55565137 GCA_963966595.1 Physocephala rufipes
ATATATATATATATATATATATATATATATATATATATATATATATATATATATATATATATATATATATATATATATATATATATATATATATATATATATATATATATATATATATATATATATATATATATATATATATATATATATATATATATATATATATATATATATATTATATATATATATATATATATATATATATATATATATATATATATATATATATATATATATATATATATATATATATATATATATATATATATATATATATATATATATATATATATATATATATATATATATATATATATATATATATATATATATATATATATATATATATATATATATATATATATATATATATATATATATATATATATATATATATATATATATATATATATATATATATATATATATATATATATATATATATATATATATATATATATATATATATATATATATATATATATATATATATATATATATATATATATATATATATATATATATATATATATATATATATATTATATATATATATATATATATATATATATATATATATATATATATATATATATATATATATATATATATATATATATATATATATATATATATATATATATATATATATATATATATATATATATATATATATATATATATATATATATATATATATATATATATATATATATATATATATATATATATATATATATATATATATATATATATATATATATATATATATATATATATATATATATATATATATATATAAATATTATATATATATATATATATATATTATATATATATATATATATATATATATATATATATATATATATATATATATATATATATATATATATATATATATATATATATATATATATATATATATATATATATATATATATATATATATATATATATATATATATATATATATATATATATATATATATATATATATCGTTCTCGTTCTCCTTGGTTACCATTAATTTTTTGTATCATAGTATCGAATTTATCGCCCATTAGTGCTGTCTGGGATTACGGCATTTTTTTGCAAAAGTATTGCACATTTCATGGTGCATAATCATAAACCGGTAAGTTTTTAAGCAAGAATGTAAACAAATAGAATGGTCGAATAAACAGAGAGGAGTAATCTTGTCTGTTGCGAGAACGATTACTATTACTATCGCCAACATCTTGTTTCGCTTCTCTCATACATCGTTGCCTAAAAATTTACTCACCGATATGAAGATTTTCCCTTTTGTTGCGCGGATTCTCGACAACGCAGCCTGCCATAAAATATCTTCCGGTGCATTGACTCTTTCGAACGTTTCAAGTTCACGATACGTTCGGTGGCAACGTATGTGCTGATAACGGAGGATGATGGTGTTAAAATTTTAGAAGACCGTGCAAAGCGGTCACTATCGGAGAAGGGTGGAATAATTCATTTAAATGCTTATTCTCCGTCTGCTTTATTGTGTATACTTTTGGGGTTGAATATGGTGATGTCTTTTTTTGTTGGATCTGACCAGATTGTAGACAACAGATGTGGAATCGTTTTGACACAAGTTCTCTGGCAGATTAGCCATAATACGATTTGTTACGCCTATAAATGTAATCATCTTTATTTTGCAATATGCATTGAGGATTCTGATAGGTTTAGATTTTGTACAATTTTGAAGCAGTTTTCCGTCGTCTCTCATAAAATTTGGTTTGGAGGTAACTTGGTTTCGGTGATTTGGCATCCTCAATTCACATCATGCACTGAAATATGGAACATCGACGCGATCGCAATTCACTATTTGACCAATCGTTCCAAAACCCTGTAGAATTATCTCTTGTTTCGAAACTTTTTCGATAATTCTCGAAAGGTGAGGAACGTTTTTATTGTATTTACTTTTACAAATTTGCGCTGGGACTACTTTGTAAATATCTTTTCCCGTTCTTGTTAATTTACTGACTCTGTAATTTATTTGGTCTTTCTGAACGTAAAAAATATATTTTATTAAACTTATATTTCCTTGAGATTCATTCGTCCAACCACTCATTGCCCTGTTAGTTCGGTCGCTGATTCAGAAAATAACAAAACGCTTGACAGAAATAATTGGCTTGACTAATAATGGATGTGCTGAGAAGCGAATAAGAGCACGAATAGCGGATAACAACAGTTTCCATTTGAGTTCACGGAACACCGCTTGATTAGTCACGTGCGTTTACGTAAGAAGTCGAAAATGAAGGAAAATATTGAAGTTTTCTACTCATTGAAATTAAAACAAAAATCAATCCCACAGTAAAAGTGAGAGTATGAGACTATAGTTTGTAGTATTCAAAAACTCAACTGAGATTAGCTCTTCGCAATATACGACACAAGTTTATTATTTCCAATTTTTATAGAAATTTCTCTCACAGTGGCAAAATTATATGTATTAAAAGTAACTAACATGTAATAAATAATATATGGGATATTTCGATACATATTTTTTTAACTGCGCAAACGCTATCAGCATAAAAGATTATTTTTTTCATTGAAGCATGAAATTGTTTAGCATGAAGTTTTAATAAAAGAAGAGATGTTTGCTTATGCTTCATTTAATATCAATTTATCATTCCTATTTAAATTAATAACTCTACTCAAACATTTAAGAAGAGCACGGATACTAGAAACCTAACTGCAGGATCACACAAATTAAGGATTGAATAGAGAATAAATAATAAGATTTGAATAAAGATTAATGATTGGAGAATATTGTTCGAACCGAAGCTATCTTTCGGCCTGAACGGATATCACACAAGATGTTTATTTCATAGCTCATCGTCCTCTCGATAAACGGCGGTACGCCGCGTCGGCTAAATGCTTTAGTACTCAATATACACTTTGCTCATGATAGGAAGATAGAAAATGAAACACGAATAACGTATTCGGCTTGATCAACTTCCTAGAAAAGAGCAGACAGAAAGTAATTTTCATTTTGGACAACGTACTGCGGGTTCGTGGGGGTGTGGGTGTGTGTTTGGATATTTGGGTGGTTGTCCGGCATAATGGGCTCATTTCATGTGCATACGAAGTCAAT
Organism: Physocephala rufipes; assembly: GCA_963966595.1. Classification (NCBI taxonomy): domain Eukaryota; kingdom Metazoa; phylum Arthropoda; class Insecta; order Diptera; family Conopidae; genus Physocephala; species Physocephala rufipes. Next base: position 55,508,788 of record OZ016501.1, read on the forward strand.
TAAGAAGCAAATAACTTATAAAGCAGATTACAGTCAGCATAAAGACAACTCTTTACAAAAATAGAATGATAATCACTGAGAAACAAAATAGAAAAATGTCAGTTTCTTGGATAAAAGCTTTTTACCCGATATTCTACCTACTCTTCCTTTGTTAAACCTTCCTTAAGACATTAATCGAATTTTAGTTTCTTTTACATTGCCCTTATTTTCAAGTTATCTTCTTTCTAAAACGTTCGATATATTTCAGTTATATTATTATTTTATTATTTTATATAGCAACAACAATGACCAACAAACAATTCACACCACCATTTAGCAAAGAGACCAGGATTCGGTATTACCAATCCAAAATCTAAATACCTTACTGTCATTAACTATATAACCGAATATCTAAAGTTAAATAACCCAAATAACTAATGATGGTCTTATAAGATTCCTTTGACTATCGGTGTCGCTGATTCTCCGATTAAACAATGTTACGGCTTTTCTAGTCATTTTAACATCTAGTGTTGATTGAATTTTGTTCAAGATGAAATACTTAAGCCAGAATAAAGCTATAAGTCTAAGGGCATTGCAACAGCTTGTAATGGTGATTATGATTCTTGATTTACGAGCACAATTAAAATTAATTCAGTCTGAGAGGCTTTTATCCAGCTTATGGTCGATAATGAGCTTCAAACTATCTGGCAACTGCGTACACCACCCAGTTGTTGATAATTTCTTTGCGTAAGACATAACGAAATTTGCCAAAATAATGTCAGCCAAGCCATTAAACGCAAATTTAAATTTAATTACTCTTCTTAGTTCTCAGAACACAACGATACATAATGTAGTTAATGCGCAATGCACGTAATTCAAAATATTCGACGAAGAAACTTTAGCAATATTTGCTTATTCCTTCATAGGCGCAAAGAAAAATTTACTTATTAAAATTTTCTTCTAGCTACAAACTTCTGTAGCTCATGTGCGTTGCTTCCATATTTATTTGTTAGTTTGTATTTTTGGTTTGTGAGAAAGACTTTTTACGAGTCCTTTTTAAATTTCATATTTCTACTTAACTAAAATGCATGGCTTTTGCAAGGAAAAAGTTTGTGAGCATAAAGGGGAACACGCATTTATTTTTTAACTCTAACTAATGGCATTACAGTTTTCCATTGCACCACATCCCTTTCTACGCCACATTACTTTGCAGATACTTCGCATATCTATGTATGTATATAGAGTTCGTATTTATTCAGTGAACAAAACGCTAATTCTATGTTCCTGCAGAAATTTCTGACAACTTCTAGTTGTCTGTTTGTGTTTGCTCCAGTTTCTTCCCCTTCATTCTTTTGCTTTTTGTATGTTTTTGCGACTACGCTTTTCCCGTCATAAAAAGAAGAAAACTTAGCTGAAGCATTCGGATGGTTTTCAATAACATTCCGTGAAAAAGCCACCACATCGCTGAAGTATTCCACTTTTCATGTTTCCATTTCAAATTTCTTACCTCCCTCTTTTCTTGGCTACTTCCTTCTTTCCTCCCTTCCTCTCCATTTACTTCCAGCGGCGACTTTCTTCTTACTTTCTACTTTCTGGTTTACTTCCTACGGCTAAGGACATCTATCTTCTTAAAAAACCTACGCCACAATATTGCAAAGAGATTAGAACAACAAAGTTAGAACAGAACGGAAAAGCATAAAGCAAGATTAATTTGTTGCAATTTAGGATTTAGTTCGATCTGTCCACGAATCATAGAGTAAGGAATGATGAGTTCAATCATTTTGTACTCTTCTACGTATTCGAAAATTACGAGAATACTAGAAAATTTGTTTGGCTTGAGTTAAGGCTCTGTTAAAACTTTCTTAATAATATGACACAAAACTCAGATTTGGTGATTCAGTTTCATGTCAGCTAAGCATTTTTGGTATAGCTTTTAATCGGTACAGTTGAAAATTGATTTGAAGTTTTTATGTTCAAAATGTTGAAGTATATAATTTCTTTTTAAATCCGGGTATATCATATCTTTACACTTTAGTCTTAATTTTATTTTAATTTGTAAGGACGTAAGTTACTCTTGCAGTGTGCCAAAATCTGTATGTTTCTGAAAGCGTTGTTGAATCGACCTCATTCGCCGATTTCTAGTTGAAAGCAAATTTTGAAACTGTACTATTTTTGAAGCTTTGGCAATTGCGTTGTTTCTATTTCAGAAACTCATTTAATAGCAAATAGTGCACAGTTTGATATGATTCTAGCACACACACAGTTTACCTTGTGACACAACTATTACGGCTAACATTTGGAGTGAAGATCTGACCACCAGAGCTCAGAATCGCGGTAGCAATTTATAAGTCTTCGAACCATAATAATTGCTAGTTTGACCTGAACAACAGTTCACTGCCAGATAATAAATAAATTGGAAAATGCTTTCACATTAAAATGCCTTTCCAATAGATATGCGTTATATGTCTCCCAGAAACCCCGCTACAAAGGGACGAAATATTAGGGATACAACTATCAATTGATTTATTACTCTTTTTCAAATTTTCCTTACTTTTTCAGTTCTTTTCAAATGTAGGATTTTTACTCGACATCATACATTACCCTACGTACCCTAATACGCACGTAATACCTAACTACGTACGTAATTTCCCTAATCTTTCGTGATTTTTAGTGATTCTCCATACACCTGCTTATGAACTGGTTTTGTGGCGACGCCAAGAGAAATTTATATAAATCCACACTAACTTAATGTTTGTCTTCCGTCTTTTTATTAATTTCGGCTTCCATCGTCATTCTGTCGGATACTCCTTATCGGAGGCCTGGAGTCTGTCTGTTGGTCAAGCTTTTATCTGTCAACCAAAAATATAAAATTTTGGTATAACTTTAATGTTGCTTACCTTACGATTACTTTCAAATTCCTAGTTTGACTTCCTTGCAACTAAATATTTTACGACATTATATATTTTAATTTATACTTGCCAGACATGAAATTTTAAATTTGCGATAAAAATGCCAAAAAATCGAGTAAAAAATATTATAAACGTTTACTACGTCCATTTCTATCCCACTTCTCCTGATCTTCCTGTCTGTTTTTCCCTTCTAGCAATATTTACGTTTCACTCCATTAGTACGTGTTTTTAGGAATGGACCTCACCATGACTATTATTAGTCCATCATAAAGAATTGGGAACATGTTACTGCACATGAAATGTTTTCAATATTATCAAGAAACAGCAACAGTAACTGTTTTTAATTGCCATCATAACCCATATCGTTTCATTGTGATCCTCCCTCTTAATACGTTTTCAGATATAATTAATTGCAAGCCTAACAGTCGAGTTCTTTAGGTCTTGTAGTAGTGAATGAGTGAGTCAGCGAAATTGATGGAAAAATATGAGATGTGCTTTGAAACCATTTTCCTTTCTATATAAAAATCTTCCTTTCTATATAAAAATTTTGAGTAGATATATATGTTATTTAACACATGAATGGAGCATACATTTGGGTGCTCTTTAGCCCCGAGCACATATATTTTCGAAGGCATTTCTTCGTGGCTTCGTGGACTTACCACAATTCTATTGGCTTATTTCGATCTTTTTTAAATGCCAAAGAAAGTTTTCGAATAACCTTCGGTGCCGTCAGATATCATCACTGAACTATTCCTCAAAGTATTCAAATCCCTACTATTTCGTTGTAATTTCATAATACGTGGTAGCAATTTCAAAAACCATTTACCTCTCGGCGCGTGTATTTATAACTTAGCAATCCCTCTTATACTGACTAGAGATCACAAATAAAATAACAATGAACAATGTGTTAAGGGCTAAATAAGACTCTACTTTATAAGAATTTTCAAAGAAAATTTAATTTTAATACTTACTTTAAAACGGCAAAAAGTACATAGTGTCATCTTAAATTAAAATTAAAATGTATGGTAGCTACATGCAGGTGAGTACAGACACTTTTGGAAGCGGGGGAATGGAGACACTGTAAAGCATGCGGTTCCGTGCAAAATTGTGTGTTCCTATTATTCCTTTTACTGCCTTTAGGGCTACAAAATAATAATAATGAAAAAATAGAGCGCCGTTTTGTCACCAAATTATTCCTGATGTTAAAAGACTATAAGAGAACAAGGATCATCAGGCGGTAGTGGAGGGTAAGAAAGATAAGTTTTATTTGCCAGTAACAAGAACTACCCGTCAACATTCAACGTTCACTAAATCCAAATGAATTTTAATTTTTTCTGTTTTTTCTTTCGTCTTCAATTGCTTCTACGTTCCCGTTAAGTTTCCAGCAGTATTATTGCACCTTAACATAAACCACACCTAAACAGGCAGGTGAGCCTTTTTAGCAGGAAAAAGTTAAAGAAGAGCAAGCTCCAAAACCACTGCCAACATCAAACTTCTTTCCCCGTCTAGTAATGCTGACTTACCTCAAGACAAACAAGCGGCAGCAATGAATTTATAACGTTGATTTTCACATATCTACACCTAAATAACTGGTGACAAAAAATGTCAATTTGAGCGATTGGAACCAACGAACCTATTAATCTGGAATTGTTGTTTTATTTAAACTGCAATTTCTCAAAAACTTTTCAATGAATATATACAGGCAAACAGTAACTAATAACTATGTAAATCAATCTAGTCTTGTAATGCAATCTTAAATGTATAATGTATTGGACTTAAAGAAAAGCATACACTTACCTAATATGGTAATTTTCAAGTTTAATTTTATAATAATTTTTATAATAAAGTTTTCAATTTAAACTTGTTAAAGTGAAAAATATATTCTGTTTTCTCACTCGTTCTTAATGAGTTCAAGGGATTAGTTTAAAGTTATAAATAAGAAAAAAAACAATAAATAAGAAACTAATTAAATATTGAAAGTTTAAACATTTTCCCCAATTACACACTCAAATTATTTGAAGCCAAATTATAATTGACCCCAATTAAAATAATTTCGTGGTTTAGTGATCTCTACTTGTCTCATTCCCAAATTTAAAGGTTGAAAATTTTTACCTTAAAGGTAGAAAATACTTATTAACAACAAATATCTTTAATCTAATTTAAAAGTCTTTCGAGTGATTAAAACGATATGACTCCATTGAAAAATAATTTTTCCTGCAATTGCAAAAATGAAAAGTCGAATTCGTGTTGCTCTAATATTTAAGAGTACAAGCCATACTCTTGTATTCTATAAAATCACCAGTTCAGGGTCCTAGCACAAATTGTATTTAGAGGTATAATCTCAGATGTACGTCTCATTCTTAACAAGGTCCTAAACAAGGAAATGATTAAGATGGTACGAGGAATGTCGAAGTATTATTCGAGAATTGTTTAATATTTTTTATTATTTTATATAATAATGTGACATTGTACAGCACATTGCAACAATGAATACAATAATAAAAAGTCAATTAAAAATTTTATTGCTGTCGTCCTTGTTGCAAAAATAAAATTATTAATCACAAAATTGACCGCACGTTACAGAGAGGCAATATTTTATATTTATATTGCGTGACCAATGGAATGTTATTTGTTATACATTTATTATTACAATCACCTGGGCCTCCCTGCAGAGTGAGGTCAAATATTATTCTTCGCTATGGACAAATGTATGAATACCATTATAGTAACCATTGTAACTTTACAAAGTTATTTACTGCTATTTTTATTATGCGATGAATTTAACTTTTTTTACTTTAAGCGTATTGCATTTCGTCTTTAGTAAAACGACATGTAACCATTCATAAAATATGGTTGGCTGTATTGCTAGAGCGCGGAAGAAGAGAGGAGGATAATATAGTTTACGGGATTTATTTCGCAGGATTAAAATTATTTGTACTTTTCGTGTGCATCATTACGCAAGTAGTGCATAAGTTTTGATTAAAGACAAGATGTCATTAAAGACGAGAAACAAGTACAAATGTCAATTCCGGCTTGCCCGAAATTCATAGTTCACCCGCAGGGGAAAAAAGATATATTTTTGAATAATTAGTAGTATATAACGTATAAGCTGTATAAAGTATTTAAATATATAAAAATTATTCTGTTTATTGAAATAGATATTCTGTATAAAGTGATTATTAGATGTACATAATGTTAGCAAATGATAATGTGATATTTATATAAATTAAAACAATAATAATTATTGAATACGGCTAAACATTTGAATGGATTAGTATGATGGAAGTCATATCAAATAATCTATCCCTTCGAGGGTGAGACATAAAGGGCGGGGCACGTTCCTTTCAATATTATATTTCGATTCTACTGATTAATTTATATTTAATAACTCATCTTCAACATAATTTTCCTTAAAAAATTCCTCACGGGGTATAGTGAGTTATCCCAAACTATAATCGCGACAGACAGACGTGCGGACTACTACTACTACTGGCTAAACCGAATCAGGAGGCGATCTAAGAAAAAATATGTAAACTTTTCAAAACCTACCATCCTTTAATGCGTTACTTTCGGGAGAAGACAAGTCTAGTTTTTGGTTAGGTAATTTGGCTACGATAAAGAGACTGAATGTTACGTTTACGAATCCTGTATGTTACGTTTACTTTAGACACATCTGAATAGATTTAAGCTTACAACAGTTTTAGTTATTGCTTCACAAGCGTGTTAATGCTTAAAACTGTAGGCCAAATATGTTTTCTTTGCCACTAATATTCTCTACTTTTACCACTAATATCTTATATAATTTTATTTAATATTCTCATTAAGAAAAAAACTGATATCCCAAAAAACCTTATGCCAACATACAAAAAGCATAAACATAAATTAATGGAGAGGGATTTAGATTTGTTTAGGGTAATAGTGACGAACCTAAAAAAGGTCAAATGGCGTACAGGCTACATTTAAACGGACTGGCTCATTATGAACGTCGCGTCCATACCCATCATTATAACAATATTCTTGTAACCAGACAATGGAAACCCGATATTTATAACTAAAAAGAGTTATGGGTACGGAAATAGCAGTTGTGGCTTCATCGCACACTACTTCTGATGATCCCAACCATTTATAATACCACAAGAGACACTAAAAAATGCTTTATGGACAATAACTTAGGCTGAACAATAACTGAATTGTTCAGGTAAACAAATACTAAGCGGCGAAGAACTTTAGAAATATTACACCATGTGTTGGAAATAAGCAGCAGAATTAATTACCAATTCACGAGAAATTGTATGAGACATCCTCATATGTAAAAATATTTGAATTGTGGCAGGTAATAATAAGTAATAATATAAAATAATGGAAAATAATGGAACTCTTTTCTGCGAGCACTGCAATTTTCTGGGTTAAACTCAGAAAAATATCATATTGATTGCGGACCTGACTTTATATTATTGAAATAATTTACTCCATATTGTACACACTCACATACATATACACGCATATTCCTTATACTCAGCGCATTCACAAGATAATCAACACAATACTTTCCAATTTGTTAGATAGGCCCCAAAACTACAATGTATACCATGTTTACTTTTTACACTCAGCTTTCCCTCTGCTAAACACTTCCTAAGGCGATAAATTCGAAATTATCTAGGCATAGAGTTTGTTGCGTAAGCTCAAGCGAGTTAAGTTAGCGAGTTAAGTCGGTGGGCATGCAGCACCCACTGAAAAGTTTAGTTTAGTTGGTGGGCGTGACCACCCACTGATTTTTAACACTAAACTATAAATTTATATTTAATATATATTAGGTATACAAACTGTGGCCAGAGCGAAGTTTGCGTCATTGTTAATTCATCCGCGCCTATGCTCGTGACTGGACGTGTGTTTGTTTTATCACTCTCCCTCTATAACCCTCTGAATAAGAATATATTTGACCCTATGTATTATTACTCCCCGTAAGCAAGAGTATATCTTACTATTGAATTCTAATAAAATGGGAATGCAGTCTTATCGTTTCCTATCTCGCATTTAAGCCTCTAATAAAATTCACGGTAGATAGACTTCATTTTTATTGCTGTAGTAAATTGAGAAAATCGTGGTGGGTCGCTGACTGGAACGTGGCTGGTTGGATGGAATGGGTCATGCAATGGTGAATGACACAATGGCAAGAGTTACAAATGAGAAAAACAAACATTTCGGATTTTGCATGCAATCAATTGTTTTCATAATTCGCGTCCTTTTCATACCCTACACCCGAAGGTTTAAGGACCCGAAGATTCATCCATCCGTCACCTAATCACGATTAGAGTCGAACGAAGAGATGGAAATTTTTATTAAACAGCATATTCCTTATAGGCTGTATGGGATTGAGAAGAGAATAACTGGAAGAATGACGCGGCTATATTTATTAGGGGCAATACAAGCTAGTCGGTGCTTACAATTAAGTTGTCCAGTCTGTAGGGTAAACTTGGTCCAGTCTGTAGGGTAAACTAAACTAATTTAAGGTTTACAGTCCAGGATGTTAAGCTTGATAAATGTAAGAACGCCAACTTCGGCCTTGCCGTAATTCATATACCCTGCACCCGAAATTTATATGTATGGTTTAAATCCAATAACCTTAATTTTTCAATATAATCTTTTAATATTACAATTCGCTTTTATTGGTAAATTTAGATTCACTAATTTACCTCCAGCCCAACTTATCTCAAAAGTTCACACTTGGCATAGTATAATAGGGCAAGTACCACGCCCACTTTTCTGTGGATTTACAATATCTACAAATACAATATCCATCTCGGCCATACAATTTGAGCTTCAAAATTTCAACAAATACTTCAAGTGTAGCGTATAAAAATGGTCGTGTTAGGCAAATGCTATAAATTTATATGATAGGTGCAAGGTATATGAGTTTCAGTCAGATCAAAGCTAGTGCTGTTACTTGTTAGATTTAAGGATTAACTTACTACGTAAACGAATCAGTTCTTTATAGGCGGCGAAAATTCTGAACAGAAAATTTTTAATTCCCTTGATTTCCCGACAGGGTAAACCGATAAAATTTTTAATTAGTAAAAATAACGCAATTAAGTAATATCGTATGTGAGTAAAATTTTTCGTCGATATGGGTTTTGAAATGTTCCTTTTAAATATTTTTTTACAAATTGATGTTTCATGCCTCAGATTCCAAATAATACCAAATTATGCGTATATTTTAGAAAGGCAAACGCATCAGAATTGTTTAATCTTCAGTGCCTTTCTTTTAATATAGTACGTGATGATTGATTCTTCAACATGCAGTGTAATTTGAAATTCTCATTACTTTTAAACTATAGTCATTTCTATCACTTCGTTGCAGTAGTCGATACATATCTATCCAATGCTCTGTTTTATTTGTTGGTAAGCACTTAATTCTTTAATATTAAGTCCTGCTTTGCTTTCATATATCATAGTCATTTGCGAAATCGTAACATAAACAATTGATTGTACGAAATCATAACATAAAGACGTTGTACGAAAATATCTAATCCATTCTCTTTTTTCAGTAATAGATTAAAATCCGTCCTTACACATGGGAGACTTTTGTTCGTATTCCGATAATATCAATTAATTTAGACATTAAAAAACTGCTCCTAACCCCGTTAATTGATGCCTACCGCAATCCGAATCCTGGTGATACAATATTAAACTCGCTCACTAAATAAAAGTCATGAAATTCCGTCAACTTAATTCCTTTCATTTGCCCACAGAGTAAGATATGAAGACTTTAATGTAGTCAGTCTAATGTAGTCTCATCCCGAATCTTCATCACAAAAGCTTTTACTCAATTTGAATAGTTGACAAGATTTTTTCTTAATCTGTTTTATTGGTATTAATTACCTTCTATCTTTTAATAATTCAATATTATCTGGACTCGTTTTCAAAGAGAAGGAAATGAAGAACTAAATAAATAAGGGTTAAATTTTAAATCTGAACCTGAATTCGGATGGCGGCTTAATACCTCTTAAAAAAATAGTAGTCAATTGCTAATATAATTTCACATTTGCCGCAATTTAATTGACAGCTTATAATGTCGAAGGAGATATTTATACGCTAAAAATACAGGCCAAGGAGATTGGAAACGAACGGTACATGGAAATACTGTTTCCTTAATGAGTAAAGCGAAGTTTCAAAAAAGCATTAGATTATGAATAAAACTAAAAGAAGTAGAAGAACCAAAATAATGTTCCAATGTATTTTATAACAACGTCTTTGATCTGTTATATCATACATTTTAATCCATATGGGCAACGCCGATACCATCACTGCACAAAATAGGTTAAATATACCTCACAGTATTCTGCGGACGTTACCGCTTCTATCACGCATGCATTAGAATCGTGGGCTATAAAAATTTTCTTTTCATACCAACAGTGCTGACGTTAATTACAACGGTTACGGTAGTTACGGTAGTTATGGTAGAAACGATGATGACACTATAGTTACTATCAAGTAATTTCTAGTGCATCGTCCTTCCTAATATTATTAACTTTTACATTACTTTCTGGAGTTTTTGTGTCGAAAATTTAGAATTAGACTTTTAGAACCTAAAAATTTCTTATTGTGATTTGTAATTTTTTTAAAAAACCTAGAAAAGCCAAATGAAAAAACAAAACCATCACGAAAGCAAACTTCGGCCTGGCTCCCGCAAGACAATTTTATGGTTTCATCCCAATAATCAGTGGGTAATACACTCCCATTTTAGAATTCACCACGCCTCCTTTAGTGTGCTAGAAACGGAAAAAGTAAGTAAATACACTCTATTTATTCGGGAAAACGGTATAAAGACAAAGTAAAAAACCAGCACCGCTGTTTAAGAGGCATTTCACGTAGTATTCGTTGACATAATTTAAAATATGTTTCTATTTACAAAAAAATCATTCATTGAATCTAATTTTTTTCGCCCATTGAAGCTTCATTTGTATGCAAATAGAAATATTAAAAAATCTCGACTCACTTCAGGATTCACTGAGCACGAGCGCAGTTAAAGCAATTCTTGCAAAACAAATTATCCCATAGGAAAAACCTGTGTAACGAAACTGACATAAATTATACAACTTTAAAAATATTTCGCTTTAAAAAATGAAATAATAATCCCAATTTATTTAAAAACATATCTGATATGAAAATATTCAACTGCGGGAGCCAGGAAAGTCGTAATTTTTTTCTTCATGCGAAAGTAAGAATTTTAAGAGGAAGCGAAGGAATCCAACGAATAAACTATGAGATACTAAAACAAAATACTTATACCAACATTGTTTTAAAAAACATTTTCTTCTTCTCTTTTTTTGCTTGTAAATCGCTAGAAATTGTGTGAAACAGAAGCTAGAAATGGTGTGAATGGTTTAAGTGTTTACCAGAAACACTTGAAAAAGTACTGAATATTGTTGTTTGAAGAGAAAATGGATATTAACAAAATGCAAAAAAGTATTGATGCCTAAACATTAAATACAATATGGGAAAGCATGCAAAAAAATGGTTTCCATTATTCTCAGTTGTCGGAAAAATATTTTCTTGTTTAAAAGATTGTTGGTTACTCTTCGTTATACATTTCGTTTCTGTTTCCTTTGAGTTTGGTGTTGGTTTTAACCCTCCAGTTTCTTCTCCTTGGGATATGTCTGCCACAGCTGATGTTTCTTCGAACCAAATTTGCTTTGTTGGTGCGCATTACTGTGCGGCCGAAGTACTCCAAGAGTCACTTGGCCTTTCGTCCTGCCCTGCCCTGTTTGGTTACCTGGAGCTTGCTTAGTTGCAGACCCAAATGGCCGAATGGACGAAATGAGGAAAGCGATTAAGAATCTGTAACAAAAACGGTGTGTAGTAAATTTATAACAACGACGACCAACCACAACTTAAGAATTCTTGCTGTGCATAAAAAAAGTTTGGGCGATTTGTGGCCCAAAGAAGCAGCTAGAGAAGAGTGAACTTGATTACGATGGGTGCCGTGCAGAAGTGATGATGGAGAAGGGTTATAATCCTAAATCCAAAAAGATTTTATTTGTACGTATAGAGGAGCAGAAAAGTATTGCCATCCAATATTCGACAACTGTCAACTAATAAGCACTTCCTCCCATTGTACTACCAGCATTTTGCTGCATTGCAACATCTCCGATGATGAGAAGATTAAATTAAATTACATTTTCTTGTAAATTACGAAGTATGTTGAAGAAAGGAAATTGAGAGTGAGAGAAATGGAGAGAAAAGGTGCATGATAAAAATAAAATATAGTGGAGGAATATCTGAGAATGGCCTTGTAAAAAATGTAACTGGAAGGAGGCTCCTGCTTGTTTGCTTTCTTGAATAGTTCAGATAATAAGGAATGTAATGTTGGTAAGCGGATTTTCAATATGAAAAACAAATTCTTCACGATTTTTCATAAAAATATTTAATTTAGAATGCAGAAGAATATAAACAAGCGCAAAAAAGAAGAATAAGAACAGTTTTGCATCCATCAAAATTAGAATTAAGTCGTAAGTAAGGAGCCAGCTTAAGAAGCAAGTTAAGGCAGCAAAATGGAAATCAAAGTTTTTCTTGATTACCATAAAAACTCAAGTAATTTTGTCGGGTGAGAAAATGAGACTGCGTCTTGTTGCTGTCTATGCTTAATGCTCTTTCTCAAAAGTGACGCTCCTTTTGTTTCTACAGCGTTCCTGTTTTACATAAGGAAGGATTTGCAGTGAGCAAAATAACTCTCGAAAATGAGTGAAGTGAGAATAGGAAGAGCTAAAAAATAACAAAACGCTAAGATTTGTAAGGAAATAAATATACGATTACTTTGATTGACCTAATCAGGAGAATGTTTCTTACTCTCTTTCTTTTATCTCAGCTAATATTCATCATTATGCGTCGATCGCTAATCCGTTAAGCTCTAAAATTGATCCTAAATTCCTTTCGTCAAAACTTATATATTTATAAACAAAGTCATAGTTTAGTTTTTTCGAATGCTTTTGAAATTTCCTTAAGATCATAATTTTCTCATAATCATTTCATTTCATTCTCCCTTTTCTGTTTTGTTCTTTTCCGTCTTCTGCAAACAGCAATTTTCTGAACATATAATTTTACCGCGTAAGCAAAAGAGCTGGAGGAAACTATTGCCAGTTGATGCGAAAGGGAACAGCGCCTTCTTGCTATATATTCATTTTCTCACATTTTCTTTCGGACATACACGCACGTAATCTTCAGCCACTATGTAAGCCCTTAGTTCACGAAAATGATGCCTGAAACGTGATTAATTTATTTGCATTGCATCAAGGGATGTCTGCTTTTCTACTCCGTTTGTTTTCCCCTACTTGGCGCGTCTCCGTCTCCGTCTCCGTTTGTTTCCCCCTACTTGGCGCGTTCACAAAAAAGTCTTAGAACACTTTCTGCAAAGGCAATAAATTAGTGAAAACAACTTTATGAAATTGTTTCCAGCTTCAGCTTACGACAATTCAAGCGCGCGCAACGCAATTTTAGATATAACAGTTTTTTGTCTTAGCAGAATATTGATGAATTAGAGAGAAAGAAGCAGTGAAATTAAGAAGAAATGCGAAACAAAAACGCCAAAAAGGTGTCACATGTGTACTTAAAAAGATTTTTATACTATGGGTCTTATTACACAGAACGAAACGAATGGAAAAAACTGCGAAAACACCGCTGTTGACGCTAATGGAATTTGAAAGACTTACAGCAAGATAATGTAAAGACGATGCGAGGACGAAACTAGATTTTATTGAATTTCTCTTTTGTGCTTTTCATGAGTTTGATAGGTTCGCATAATGTAAAAGCGAAAAAGTGACAAAAATGATCGGTATTGGGAGTTGCAGAATCCCCGGAAATAAACCTTAGCATTTCTGTGAAAAGCGCGAATGCCTAAGCCCATCAATCGCCACTTCCTCAGAACTCCGTATCCCATAATAGAGTTTTTTATGCATCAAAACCCTATACACCAACATCTCGCATAGATATTAGGATGGCAGCTTGGAATGCAGGTGCCGCTGCTATTACAACATAACATCAGGGACCAAAGTTGACACAAGCCAGCGCTGTTTTCTCTTTTTCTTTTCCTTCTTTTCCTTATTTTCCTTTAATCCTTCACACTCTTAAAATTAGAGCATATTTGTTAAGAGAGGGTGTGTGTGAAGAGGATAAAGTTTATTTCGCAAATAACTCTTAACAGTATAGGTCCAGCAAACCGGGATCCCTCAAGATGAGGTACGACTCTTTTACACGCATTTGTACTCTTCCAGACTGAAAGGAAAAAGGTAGCAGAGTGAAAGACAAAACGACAAAAGAGTCCAACAAAAATTTCTCGACTTGTTCATTTGCATGATGCTCGCTGCCTTTACTAATTAAAAGTGCAATCGCCTAACATCTACTCCTTCATAACGGCGCGGAATAATCGAGCGACTAAGGGCTGATTTGTCTGGTCCTTTTTTTCAAAAAACTACTTTTCTCTGCACATACCTATGGGGTAAATCCCAGGAAAAATCTTATTTAACAATTAAGCAATTCCGACGTCCACCCACATGTCACTGCTTCTGACTGGGCCACTCGTTCATTTAATTAAAGAACGACGCAACGAAGAACGCGCCACCATCAAAATGGAATTCCTTCCATTAATATCAGCGAGCGGTTCAGGCTCGGCGCATCTTCAGCACCCTTTTTGCTTGTTTTGTTCACTGTTTTCAATTTTGATGAAGTTTATTCAGCTAGTTTTGCATGTAAATGTACTGAACGGTAACAGACAAGTGAATCAGAGACAAAAAGTCGCATACACATATACAAGTTGCTGCACACAGCGACTATAATGGAAATTTAGCAAGTGAGGGGAAAGTGACATCTTCGATTTGGTCGAAGCTTAAATACCCTACGCCCACATGATATATCCGTATTCCTAATGGAGACTTTTTGCAAAATAATTTACTATTCGTGATTCAGTTCCAGGATAAAATGTTGTCTTCAAATTCGCTCTACAAACGCAGAAACTGAGCTTCATATGCGCATATAATCATATTAGTTATCAAAAGTAGCCGTGGTTCTCATCCGATTTCGCCCATTTTCAACATATCTCTTTCATATCTCTTTTCGTTCTCTGGTAATCGTGATTTCAACAGATTGACAGACAGACGAGCAGACAGACAGACAGACAGACAAACAGACAGACGGACGGACGGACAGGGCTAAATCTACTCCGCCGATTGTTCTTAGTTAGAGAATATATATACTTATCCATACCTGCTACACCTCCTTTAAAGCGTTACAAACGAAGGAATAAAAGGGCCTCCTAAAACCTACAGAAATTTCACTTCGAATGAATGTTAAACGGTCCCCAATACTGGCTGAAAATTATCAATGGCAATGAGTTCAATTAAACAGACGTCTTCTAACAAACAAGATCCTTCCCGCGGATAAGAACATATCAATAAAATCTGGTGTTGTCGGAGGAGTGTTGTTTAAAATATGTAATGGTTACGATTTTCTAGGAAATTGTGGCACCCCTACGCATGCATACATATGTCGACGGCCTCCGTACACTTCACAGTTTACTACAACGCAGTTTTTGTGTTGGAAATATATTCCAGGGTGTAAACGTGCGACATTAGGCACTTCAATGTTATGCATACCATTACCACTGTTACTGTTGCAGAGATATCGAACCAGCGGAACAATTTAACTATCATTTGTAATATCAAGCAAAATTACAAAATATTTGAAATTTCCGACAGAATAGTATAGTATATATAATAGAATCCTTTATGTAAATAAATCTCTCAAAATTTATTCGAATCCAATAAAAAATACACCACGAATCCTAGTTTGTGCTCTATTCTCTCACAGTGTAGTATACGTGGAGGTCCGTAATTATTTTACAAAGATGTCACTTAATGAATGAAGTGGCAGGAGTTGGATGTTTGGAGGACCAAAACGATACTCACGTACGCTGTACCAGCACATTCAAACGAGCTGGTGTGTAAATGTGTATGCTTTATTATCCATTTGTGTGAAATTTAGATTCAGACTTGTCATTGACTGAAGATGCAAAAAAGTAGATTGGAAGAGTTACGAATTATTCATAATGTGATTCTAACGCAAGAGAAATCAAAATAAGTCAAAACAGACAGGTAAGCATTAAAGAAAATAGTTAAAGTTTTCATTAAAAAAAACATAAATTTTAATTGCATATTTCTATATGCCACTCTCAGTAAGGCACTTTATAATTCATTCAGTTACATGCATCGTAGACTATTTTATCTCTAATTTCGATATGAAAAAAATTTAATTCAAAATATGTCATAAGCAGACCTTTGATGATACCACAGAATGCTCTATCCGAAGGGGATCATAATTATCACTTAATAAGAAAATGTAACCAAGTTAGTTACGAAATTTCTTAAAATATCTTCGAATATTTAGTAAAACCTAAGCTAATAGTTATCTCATAACAAATACATATCTCCCAAACGTTGGAAGAGTATACTCACCAAAGTTGTCTAGGAGTACTAAAAAGCATAACAACACCGTAATAATTCAGTAGGTCGATTAAAAAATCTGAAGGTAATCTAAGTATTCATATCCATTCATTACTCTTAATTTTAGCTAATTGGTAGGATTGAATTTGAATGAATTTCCAAAAGGTGTTTGGAATATTGTAAAGTATAATTGTAAAATTCTGAGAGCATGAATCCTTACAGCGAAAGCTAATGAGAAGCAACGACTTCGTGCGCGGATATTATTTATTATGCGATTGAAATTATGTCATGGATGTAAAATTTTGAAGAACATAACCGCAGAGATATTTGAAAATGATGAATTATTTAATATGTGTCATTATAGCACGGCAATAAAGTATGCTCGGTAATCGTTTTTGATAAAATTATAACTATATTTTGCTCTTGATATGAAAAATCAAAGCATTGAAAGATGTTACATTGAAATACAATATCATGCGCCAATATCAAGACTATTCGGTAAAAATGGTTCTGGTCTTCGCATGAAAGAATTAATTGAAAAGTTTTTTGCGCGAAAACTATAACCAGTGAATCAATCAATTTTGCCTATCAGTTGTAGCATGTTATACACACGCTCCTTGATACACGCTATTCAGCGCCATCACGCCTTCAGCGTTCATCAGGAATCCATCCGCATTCATAGAATTTAGAGGACTAATCATACTTAATTTGTTTGGTGTCAACTCCTGCTTCGTAGTACGCGTGCAGGTATTTTGCCCATCTCTACGCTTATAGTAAACAATTCTGTCGCTCCATATCCATTTTGTGCATCTCTTTATTGTGTCTACATGTATAGCATACACTTCAATTTTATAGCAAAACCTAAAACTAGAATTATTCCCTAAGTCAAGTCCGTTCAAACAAACGATGAGTCCCGTTACACCTGCTGACAATGCAAATAAGGCCCTTATTCACAAAGTCACTTTTATTTGTCGTCGTCGTCTTTAGACGACAAATGGTATTCACAAAGTTGACGCCGTCTCTCAAATGCGAGTAAAATGTATCAGCTGTTGACGTTGTCGTCAATAAGGTAAGAAATCGCTGTTCACAAAGACAATAATTGACACATCGTCTCAAATAAGACGACACTAAATTTGGTGTCGCTTCTCAACAAAAATGCAATATTTTGCTTCATAAAAATAAATTATCGTTTTTAAAAAATATATTTGTGTATATGTATTTGTAATATATTTATTATATGCAACCAAATTAATAAAAACATTTCAATAGTTTTTACTGTAAGTATTGATATGGGCAATGTGGGTAGTAATGTCTTTTTTTCGAAGATGAATTATAAATCTCCTAAAATCGTTCCACACATTACAATTTGTTATTTAGATGTTAGGCGGGTTCGATCAGTTTATTCGTCTGGCGGTGCTAATTTGCTTCATTATTTTTTACATTGCATATTGTCATCAAGCCTCTTCTCAACTTTTAAACCCTTCATCAACCTTCTTCGAAACTTTTTAAAGTATACATTTTCAATGAAAATTAGGAACATATGGGAACTACCGATGGTCCACACCGTCAGACCGAGTAAACCAGTTGTGAAGCACCACAAATATTTGAAATTTTTGGATGCCTTATCACTTTATCAATGTGTATTACCGACGGAAGCTTAGTCCTTATCCTTCTTACGCCTTACATAAACATATTTACACATAAGGAATTACGAGTGAATTAAAATACGAATATTCACTCAAGATATTGATAAGACGCACTCATAAAAGAAATATAAAACCACTAGCATTTTTGGGTGCAACCTATCGCAAATTCGCACGGTTCCATAACTTCAAACATTAAGAATAATGCTTATCTTTATTGTTGCAACAAAAACCAAAAAATGTTATAAAAAACAAAAGAAATGTTCTTATGAAATTTTCTTTCAACTATTCTTTGTTTTTCAATATTTATTAGTCTAATATTGTTAAAAAAAAACAAAAAAAAAACAAAAATGTTTAATGTTCAAATTTTGTGTACCAACACTGAAAAGTCAACCATTTATAAATAATAACGAAAATATTACGTTGAGCAGTGAGAACAACGTATGGCCGGGTCACTTGCTCAAAAAGTAACTTTGTCAATACAGCCCCTCCTAAAAAGTGACTTTTAAGACAACGACAACTGGTCTTAATTCACCAGGTGACTTTGTGAATAAGAGGAGTTGGGAGGTATGGTTGCACGTTGCGCGCAATTGAGGCTGCTGCTGATAACGTCACTGAGTTGAGATCGGGGGTTTTAAATTTAACAAGTCGACTCTCTAAGTTGGAGAATAATGCGGTCTCTACTGACATAACAAATTCTGCGATTCCTAGCGCCCAATAAGCGAATTCTCTGCAATTTTCACTAGTATTTGCAATGCAGTTGGAGTTACCACTTCTGCTCCTACCTTATGTGATGCTTTCAGTGTGAAAAAATAAATTAGTGCTAATGCATTAATGGTTATTTACTGGTAATGGAATTATGGTTATGAAGTTGGGGTTAGGTCGCGTTCGATCTAATCTATTACAATTGATTTCAACTTTTTGACGTCAGCATCATCGAGCGCTTAATCGTGACGTTCTATCGCATACCATAAAGTTGAAATGTGAAAAAACTACATGCTGCTTACTAAATTCGAGAAAATATGTATGAAAAGTCGAATCCTGACGGCGCTTCTGAAGTAAATAAATGCTCATAATTTCATTGATAAATAAATAAAAATCTAAATGAAATTAAATGTTCCAGCAAGTGGAAACCATCTTCGGACACGCACTGAAGATCAAAACAGATATTCTTTAATGATAAAAGACCAACTCCTTTAATCAGAACGAAGGAATCCAGAGAAAAAGCAATGCATAATAAATCACAAATTAATTTTTCTGGATCAAGAGGTATTGTAAAGATTAGCAAAATAAGGACTCACCGGTGTCGAATAAGGATGTGATGTCAGACGGACTCCATCAGTTTCCATTTGTTCGCGCAGAATGAGCTCTAGTTCGTTCTGCGACGGTTGGGAAAGTATTTCCGTGCTACCCGATAGCGAGTTAGGATCATTAAGCATAAAATATACCGAAGCAGCTCCTTTTTCGCGTAACTGGCGAACACTCTTCAGCAACTTATTCCGATGTGCCGTATTCTCGACGCCGATGGCATCTAAATCGGGGTCCCCGACTTGTTTGCAAATCTCCAAATCATCATAGCCATTATCGAGAAAGCTTTCAGCATACTGACCTAAGCCGAGAGCGCGTAGCCACTCACACACGATGTTGCTAACGGCCATCGTAAGGCTCTACAATGCAAACGGCTAAGCAGCAAATTGAACCAATTACTGTTTCGCAATGGTGACTATCATCCCAAGTGCCAAAATAACATACGAAGACGAAAACGCAGGGAAACGCAGAAAGGATATCGTAGTTGAAAGGAGGCGTATCCAACTTGTGCTCGTTTATTTAACTCCACAAGAGTTAGCTTCAATTTACAATTTCCGACGATACACGGATACAATTAAAGTTTCCTAAACGTTTAGAAAACTTCGACACACTTAAAAACGCGAAACAGATTTTAGAAACAGAAACTATTGAATTAGCACATGCAAAAATTTGCAATACTCTCTCTCTCCCTCTCTTTTCTTGTCTTTCTTTGCTTTTACTTCGCGTTGTTCTTCGCTTGTGTTACATAAACGGGAACCGATGTTACAAAAGTAAGCTTGGTCCTTGTAGTAAAATATTTATTCATATTGCGTTGGCAATTTCGAAACTACCAGAAAACTACCAAACGGTGAATACGAAACATATATTGAAACGCTTCAAATTTATAAACATGTTTTAAGGATTTGAAGCGGTTGTTTTTTTGGCGACGGTAATAGATCTGATTCAGAACCAAGTATTTATGCGTTAAATGTGATAAGAAATGCCGCGTACATATAACTATTATTCTTAAACATTTTTGTGATAAAGAAGCTATTCGATGTTGTTGATGCTACTGCTAATATTGCTGTTGCCATTACTCTGATCGAAGTGCCTACTCTCAGTTTTGCTAAGCTTCTGCGATTTGGAGATAATAATGGTTAATAATTACGTTGAGATGTGTCCTTGAGCATTCAGTTCGAAAAATTCAAGCTGGAAAGATTCAAATTCAAAAAGAAATATTTAGAATGGAACTATTGGAAATAAATTAAAAATAGGAAAAAACTTTAGAGGATTTTAAATCATGCATTACTTTGATTGCAAATGCCAAAAATTTCAATTAAATTAAGTGCTCATATGGCTCAATGATTGATGTCAAGCAACAAATATTAACAACATTAACGCAGAGCAACAAATATTAGCTATCGGCGCAACTTCCAGCGTTTAATTACCCGCATTAGACACATATTTGTGCCGTGTTTGAACTGGTTTCCATTTTTGAATCCACATCTGCGGTTAATTGTAGGGTATAGGATGGTTGCGCAAACGGAAAGAGAGCAACGCGTGAGGATCGCTTGGCATGTGCGAAAATCTATTTTGTAATAGTCAAAACAACCAACCTGCTCGAAGCTTATATACCCCATACCCATTATAGTAATATATAATTTGATTCTAATAGCCACTGAATCTTTGTTCGTCCTTATATAATTGCGACTCTAGTTACCGGTGAGTATACCGTTTTGAGGACTATATCTTCACATTCACTAGCCACTCTCCTGTAATTGTAATTTATGTAGGTAGATCAGACCCACAGACAGACATATTGATTGACTGATTTTAATTCGGAGTATATTCGGCTTTCTATCTCTGTCATATTACCTTTAGTGCGTTACAAACCGAAGCACAAAGTAAATATACCCTCAATACGTAGGGTGTAAGGTACACAAAGAATGCATTTGAAAATTTTTTGCTAGGTTTGGTACAATTATATATATTTACAGCAGAGGTAAGCAATAAACTTGATAATTCAAACTGACAATATATCCAAAAGAAAAAGAAACAATAAATAAATCTTAAAATGTATGTTTGGTTTCTGTCGACTTTAGGCCTTTATGAAGATTGTGTCCCTCTGTTTAGAGAAAACAAAAAAGTATTTTCTAAGCCATCCCTCTAAGTTTAACGAAGATTTTAAAAATTCCCTACTCTTACATTATTAAGTTAATTAAAATTATCATAGCATTTATCACAATCCCTCTTTTTTTATGAAAATCTAAAAAAACCGAGACTTGTTAATTGCGAAATTAATTTCATTTCAAATATAAAATCTTTGACAATTATTTAAATAAAAAATGTTTTCCTATTTAATATAACAGAAGCAATATATGCAAAATAGTTTGCTGTCATTAGTGCTACCACCGAAATAGTGATTCGTGACTGTTTTTCATTAAGGCCTTTTAGATTTTTATTAAAATTCTAAAATTTGTTAAAAAAATATTTTTTAACCGTATCATGTAAACACTTTACACACATCCTCAGGTCGTCCCAGTATTTGTGACAGCAATGAAATTGTTTACATCGGCAACAATTACAATCATAATAAGAAAACTGGTGTAACAAGAAAAAGAGCTAAACTAAATGGAAAGTTTTAACAAATGTTAGGGGAGCGCCTGGATTAAATATAATTATTCTGCAACATATTCGTTAAATTGAATTCTGTGATTTGTGTCCACAAAAATTGTTAGTCTATAACATGCAATAGCAGCCGATCGCATTCACTGATGTTGACAGCAATTGCTTTCGCAGTACCGTGGGCTGAAATCCTCGTTTTCGCTTTTTCGAAACGCACCTTTCGCTTTGTCAATTTGACGGATTATGACACATCTGCAATTATTTCCAAAATGTTGCATTCAGTAATCATTGCAGTACGCCTACTGAAAATTCCCTCACTAGCTCTGGAACTCTGATGATATATTTTGCTTAAAGTACATTACTTTACTCAAATTCGTCCAAAATCCGTCATTTTTTTGCAATCTGCGGGATGCTGAATCATATTGTGTAAACACCTGTTACAGTTAATGCCTCATAAAAAGTTACAGTATAATTTATATGTTATCCCATCTATATTATTTTATTTTAGACATACATACGCACAATTTTAAACCACTTGCGTCATATTCGTGTCCATCATTTTCTTGCAATCTACGCGGGATGCTGAAGCAAATTGTGTAAACACCTGTTACAGTTTATGTTTCATAAAAAGTCACAGTATAATGTATACATTATCCCACCAATATGATTTTATTTTAGATCCACACGCCCATTTTTCCGAAGTAAATTTTATTTTAAATTTTATTTAAATGTGAATTTTATTTAAATTCTAAATCGAAAAACTTGTGATGTTATATGCTGGAACTATAATTATGTGCATACAGTTTAGAAAGTAAAGTACAAATTATGTCTAACTGCCTAATACCTCATATTTTTAAACTGTAGTAAAATTAGCAAAGATTCACACTACGCGAATGAATTCTAAGCACCGTTTGTGTGGCCACAAATTCTGATGTAAATAATTTAAATTCCGATATTTTTCAGTTTTCGTTACGTATATTTTCTTCACAATTTTGTTTACATCTCGGGGCTTTTAACAATTTCTACAACCTTTTTATAATATTCTTATCTCTAATAATAAATTTAAACCTGAAAATTAAACAATTTTCAATATTGTTTTTATAATTGTCAATCGCAACGTTATTAGATCAAGGACTTCAAAGTAGATTCGGAAAAACCTACTTAATTACAAGAAAATTGTCTTTGAATTTAGAACAAATTGAAAACATTTGTGCTTCCACAAAAATATAAATTTCCACAAAATATAAATTGAAACGAAAATTCAATTTAATAAAATTCTTCAAGAAAATCTAAATAATAAGAAAATCCAATTCATCTCTAATAAGAATAAAATTAGTATTTACAGAAATTATAATAAGTAAAACTTAATTCGCGCGCTGCAAACGTCCTGAACAAAGCATTAAATACCATTGTCTTTTGTTATATTTTCCTCTATTCCCAGCGCTGAAAAAAGAGTCTTTGAAATTTAATTTCACAAAATTCCCTAGCCGTGACACTAGAGAGATTTCGCCCATTCCAAGGGAGATTTCATCCATTTCTAGGGAGATTTCAACACAAATACAAAAATATTAGTATTGATACATAATATAAAAGTATTGATATTTCATGACATGTTTGACATATATATGACATATTTGACATATATATTTGACATATATGACATATGATTTCATGTCATATTTCATGACAATATTACTTCCTCTCATTCTCTGTAATGCAGTCTTCTTTAGGCTTGAGTTCATTTCCACACAGAACACATTATTACACCCTACACCTAAAGGGTTCAGCCTATATTAAGTTTGTACCTCCGTTTGTAACGCATTAAAGTAGTTGTGGCAGGTATGGAAAAGTCCGATTATGGATAGGCTGTGACATGGCAATAATTATTGGTCACATCGTGTATAATTTCATTTCTGCAGAAATGTTGGCAATGAAGATTTTTGGATTTGAAGATAATGAAATAAAATTTAAAACAATAATTATTTATGATGCGATGATCGAATATTGTTTCCTCAATTTATGATTTTGTAGGGAAAATCCATCCTCGAAGGTCTTAACGATATAATAAATTGATGAAATTTAATCAATTTCGCACACATTTCACTTATAATAAAAGATTTTTTCAGATTTTACTAAATACTTTTACTCATTTTATCATACATGAAAATGAATTTATGCTTATTGTGTCAAAAATTATCTTTAAATCGTATTTTATGTATGAAGAGAAAAATTTGATATAGAGATATTTTCAAAACTTCTTTGAACTTTATCTAGTTATCTTTCTAAGGCGTTATAAGTATCTTTATATAATAATTGTTGTATTTTTTGCCTTAGTTTTTACTTACAATCAGAATGCTATTGAATAGTAGCCTACAGCAATACACGTATGCAATACATATAGAAATATATTGACTTATAATAATTGCAAATTTGTTTTTAATATAAACCAGTCTCTTGTATATAAAATTGCCTATTAAAAGTCCTTTGTTTTGCAACAAACTTTTGCAGAGTTATTAAAGAGTTATAAAAGACGTTTCTAAAAATCAAAATTTGTCCGCTTTCAAATCTGACCATAAGCAGCCAGGTATTATTTTATGAGATTAACAATAAATTTTTTATTCTCTCTTATAGTTTTGAATTTAGTTTTTAATTTGCTTTTCAATATGTGCGAAAGTTATTGAAAGAGTTAGGCATAAATTGAAAATTCCATGGAGACATAAATCCATACGATAGTATATTTTTAGGAACAGCTGCTGCAGTGTTACATCCTCATACCTCGGTAACCCCGTACTTGAGCTCCCAGAAACACCAGCCAATACTGATATACTTTAAAGATAATAATAGGAGCTCCTACAAGTAGAGAAGGATTTAGTGATTAGTAACTTCGTCCTTTGAAACTTCGTCCCTTCCGAACACGTACCTGCTTATTAGGTTTTATAGCTACGTCCAGGCAAATAGTCATAATAAGTCGCTAAGGTTATCATGAAAATATCGGCGGATTCTGGCAGGACTAAAAAAGTCAGGGAAGTATTGAAAATCAATGAAACCTTCCGAAAAATTGAAACCTATCTTAAATTGTACATCTGTTCACGCCAATTTATCGCGTTCAGTACGATTGGGGAATGTGTCGGCACGTCAAATCTTATTCCCCTTTATGAAGATTGGGGTTTCATTTATAAATTATTTCCAAGTGTATGACGATACAAGTGCCACAAAATTGTCGCTCTCTATAAATCTTTGTATTATCCTTTCGCTTTCTACATATCCTATTTGTTCATTTGTATTATTTGCTTCCATGCTGCTTGTTTTTCTTCATCATCGTTGTATTTATCAGTATTATTTACTCGCTTTTATTTACTCGCGAGATACAGGTCAGTTGGTTGAGTAAATACAAAACGAGATGGAATTTTTGCTTCCCTCTACTACACATTTTCAGCAATTAATAATTTCCTTTCACTAGGAAGTTTAGTCATATCTTTTTTCTTACACTTACATGATCCCATCATGTTGACCTTCCGTCCTGATTGCGCAGATATTGTGCTTTATTAATTACAACTCTCCGCTTAAATGTCTCTTTTTAATATTTACTTTCTCTCTCGCTCTCTCTAATGAATTACCAGACTCTTCAATTGAATAAATGTCAGGTGAATGTTACTCCAGACATAAACTGAATGTAGTAAGACTTGAATAACTTTAAAATTGTCAAATTTTTAGTATTAATTTTTTTCAGGCTTCGCCGTTAATTTTGCATTCACTCTTTTTTCTCTGCCAATAGAGCAGATTAATATTTATAAAAAAGAATATGTTATTCTTCATATTTATTATTATTGTCCCTATTTAACCGAATGAATCAATTAGAAACATACCCTTATTCACAAAGTCACCGGGTGAGTTAAGACGACGTCGTCTTAAGTCACTTTTTGAGAGACGTCGTATTCACAAAGTCACTTCTTGAGCGGGTGACCCTTTTTTACGTCGTTCTCACTGCTTAACGTAGTATTTTTGTTGTTACTTAAAGATGGTGGAATTTTCAGTGTTGGTACAGGAAATTTTACTCTTGTGGCTGAGTTCATTAAAAAATTTCTTTAAAAAAATTGCACCACATTCAAAAATTTTTGATTTTTTGGGCAATATAAGACCAATAAATGCTGAAAAAGAAAAGAATAGTTGAAAGAAAATGTTATAACATTTATTTTGTTTTTTATAACATTTTTTGCTTTTGTTTTATATAGAGTCTCAATTCATATAGAAGTAATTATGAATGAACTAAAATACGAAAATTCACTGACAATATCGATAGGTTGTAACCAAAAATATTAGTGGTTTTATATTTCTCTTATGAGTGCGTCTTAACGATGTCTTGAGTGTATTTTCATATTTCAATTCACTCATAGGCCCTTCTGTATAAATATGTTAATGTAAAGCGTACAAAGGAGAAGGTCTGATCTTCGGTCGGTAATGCACATTGATAAAATGACGCCACTCAAAATTATCAAATATTTGTGGTGCTTCACAATTATTATACTTCGTCTGACGGTGTGGACCATCGGTAGTTCCAATATGTTCCTTATTTTTAGTAAAAAAGTATACTTTAAAGTGAAAACTTTCTCAAGTTTTGAGAAAAGTCTTGATTTGAAAAATCAAGAGATTTGACAACAATATACAATGTGAAAAATAGCAAAGCAAACAAGCACCGCCAGAGGAATAAACAGGTTGTTCCTTGATGTTTGTTGATTGTTCCGATAGGGTTTGATGTAAATGTGTTTTGGAGCGATTTTCCGTCATCCCTATTCGAGTTTGGTTTGGAGACATACCGGTTTCGGCTATGCGCCATCTTCAGTGTCTGTAGTGGTTCAGAACCACTATGGTATATCTCCAAACCAAACACGAATAGGGATGACGGAAAATCGCTCCAAAACAGAATTAACTGGTATCGAACCCGCCATTCATATAAATAGCAAATGTAATGTAATGTGTAAATAGTAATGTGTGGAACGATTTTCGGAGATTTCTAATTTATCTTCGAAAAATCGCCACATTGCCCATATCAATAGTTTGATAGTGAAATACAATGATAGTGAAAACTATTAAAATTTCAAATGTTTTTTTCGTTTGGTTGCATATAACAAATATATTACAAATTCAAGGATATAATTATAGTTTTGAGAACGAAAATTCACTTTTAAAAAGGAAAACAGCAAATTTTTGTTGAGAGACGACACCTAATTTGGTGTCATCTTATTTGAGGCGACGCGTCGTCAATTATTGACTTTGTGAATACCGATTTCTTACGTTATTGACGACGACGTCAACAGCTAATACATTTACACATATAGAGAGACGGCGTCGACTTTGAGAATACCAGTCGTCGTCTAAAGACGACGACGACGATAAAATTTGGAACGATTTTCCGTCATCCCTAGTCAACTTTGGTTTGTAGACAAACCGGTTTCGGCGATGTGCCATCTTCAGTGTCCGTTTTCGTTCTGAAGAACGAAAACGGACACTGAAGATGGCACATCGCCGAAACCGGTTTGTCTACAAACCAAAGTTGACTAGGGATGACGGAAAATCGTTCCAAATTTTATCAACATCCAACCCTGTCGGAAAAATCAACAAATATCAAGAATCTACGACGACGCATAAAAGTGACTGTGAATAAGGGTAACAATCTTTGTACAGTTGTTTTTTAAAATCTAATAACTAACGAAGTCTAAATCTTTATGAAAGCTTATGATTAAATTATCTTATAAAGCAACCATACGCTGCTCATTTCTTTGCCTTTGTCAGACCAAAAAAGAGTACGCTCCGCAAGAGTACAAGGCATTCGATAACGTTCATCATGCTATCACGTAATTTGATGACGATTCGTATGACCATTCTTTTAAGGTTCTACCGAATTTTGTGAAAATAATGGTATTTCGTTTATGACATTCGGAGATTAGAAACATCGAATACCGTCGGCCACATCAAGATGACAAGGCGTAGTCCACTCGTTAGTAACTATGGTGGCTATTACATGGGGATAGGGTGGTGTAGCAAGGAATTCATGAATATATATTCAGTCTTCTCAAATTGTTTTTCGGTGGTTAAAGCTCAACTTCTCTCGTAAAATTGTCTTTAAAAAATTACACCCGGCCGCTGAATCAAAGAAAAATTACAGATTTATATTACGGGTGAGGGGCACATAATCTTTAGGAGGAATTAGATTTAAATTTTCACTGATTTTGTCGTCAAAAATTAGACTCCTAAAGGAAGTTCAAAGGATGAGAAATCAAATACGACAAATGGCTTCAATCAACTGACTGATTTAGCACTAAATAAACAAAAAATTTACTCAAGTCCGCGTTCAAAATTTATTTGTGCTCTTGATCGGTGACTATGTATCAACGACACCGCATCAATGGCATCAATGTTCATCGCTGATGTATGCCAATGTTACTACACCAGAAAATTATACTACTAGGGCCAAGGAAAGGAAAAGCCCGAAATAATATTTCAAGATTTTAAAGTTATACTAAAGTGAATCGAAGCCTCTTTTGATGTGGATTTAATAGACGGGGAATTCAAAAAATTACTTGATGACGGTATGAGCTTAATACAGAAATCAGTATTTGATTCGACAACATTTCAGCATTTAATATTACACAATGCTTTAAAGCATCATATTACATAATGCCCTTCGCCTGCAATAGAGCCTTTTGCTCTTAGAATACTTCTTTTGTATTAGAACGAAACGAGGTTACATATTCATGTAACACTAATTACCACTTCGGTGCTACTATGGTACACTCTTATGCTTGCCACCAATCACTAACATGGACTGCGACAGATCCTGAATTAATTATTGTTTCAGATGTGTTTTTCGGCACATCGTATTTGCATTTCCATGATGAAGTTTGCTCAATTTATAACCTGTTCATATTAAAGGGCCAACCCTCTACGGGAGTAAAGGCTTTGTCTTTATCACCATCTTTTTCTTCGCCAGTATTTGGAACTCTCAAATACTTTTTTTTTATTTTATTTTATAATCACTTTATTTTTTCAAGAGATGCAGTGTAGGTGTTTACGAATCTCATAAATGGAAAAAAGCGTATGTAGAGATTTTTCTAAAAGAAAACATCTATTTCTTCCTCAACTGTTAGCATTCTTTCATTCACCTTCGTGAATATTACAGAAACGACCGCATCTCTATTACATATGCATCACTATATGTCATAACATCTTAGTCACAAATGTCATACCAAATGTCATACCAATAAATGTCATACCAAAATGTCAATTATAAATAACAAATAAGAACTTGACAGCTGATTCCAGAATCTTCGTTGTCAGTGGGTCTAGTTCGGCGCAGGTTGGGCCATCTGCAATTCGAATTTGACAATGGAACTGAAACATCATAGGATAATAAGGAGAAGTACACTATTTAAGTGGTAAAAAGTAGAAACTAATACTGTTGCAAGTTTGCGAGATAGTAGTACCGAAATAAACTCTGAAACTAAAAGCAACAGCAAATTTAATTGTTTTAATTGATTATTCACAATCCAGTGAACGAACCTGAAATATTCACAAGGAAATTTCAAATAACGTAACAATATTATTCGTTCTACATCATCGTAGATGTCAGCCAAATTTCAATATATAGCTTAAATTTATTTACTTGATTCTTCTAATTCCTTCGAATAACAAAGTAAATTTTTTAGTTGCTTGTTTAAATTTCTAATTGTAAATTTATAATTGTTTCCTTTACTTATAATTAAAATACGTTGATAATGAAAGGTTTTAGTATTTTTTCGATTAACTAAAATTAACCAACAATTAATTCAGAATTGTTTACGGTTTTTCTTTATTGAAAGATTCAGAAACATATTTGCTGCATTTTCTAGTTTTCTCTGCTAATTTTTATCAGTCCAGGATATTAATTTTTCTGTTTTTTATAAAAAGCGACTTCCTCCAAATAAAACATGACAATAATGAACAAACAACATCTATAGAATAAATCGAAAAACTGAAAACACATCATCAAGAATTCATTAATAACCTAACTAAACCATTTAAAAAATATTAAACCTTTTAGGATATATGTGGAGGTTATCATTACCGCTCTATTGTTGGCTCCACAAGCAAGCGAATATTTCTCAAATGAGAAAAAGCAAAATAAAAATAAATAGCTTTTTTACATTTTTAAAAACCCTCAAATTTTTAATATATTGGAAATGTTTAAAGGAGTTTTTGCAAATACAAGTTTACTCACGATATAATTTAAATTGGTTTTCCTTGGTTTTTATTTTGCGATTTATAGGATTACTTTAACTGCTCCATTGACAAATCATAAATATTACGCATTTATTGCGACTGTTAAGCTTAACCAACTACTCGTATCAACAACCAATGACCAATATTGACATAACGTCTATCACATTTTGAATTACATAAATTGGATGCATTTCACGAAACTTTCCCAAACAGGTTTGGATAATATATAAGCAAATATACGAAACAAGATGGCCTCTGTCTAAGTTCCTTTGTATAAGAATTGCTGTCTGGCCGAAGCTCATATACCCTACACCCGTAACATAAAAATTTATGATTTAAATCCAATAACCAGTGGACAAAGCACGCCCATTTTAATATTACCCTCTTCTTGGTTAATTTAGAATAAACATTTTAGTTGTACTAACTCATCTAAAACAACTTCTCTCAAAACAAGCCACACATGGTATAGCGTAATAATAGACGTACCACACCCATTTCATGCTAGCTAGCTAGAACTGCTAGCTGGCTAGTTAGTTTGTTTGTAACGACTTAGTTAACTTAGTTTGTAACGACGGAAAATATACATGCATTCGTAGCGATCGTTCTCGTGTAATCACGATTTTAATATACAGACGGACGTTAATCGACTCAGTAAGATTAAAAGACTCAGTAAGAGCAAGATTTGATATACTTTCCTACATTTCCCACGCCTCCTTTAATAGCCTCATTCCTTCGGGAGTAGCCTCATTCCTTCGGGAATAACATCATTCCTTCGAGTGTAGGATATAAGAATCACCAAAAGTGAAACGGGCAAAGCAAACCACTACGACAGGAATATCTAACTTCACTAACTTCAAGCATTTTGTACTTCAAGATTCTGTAATGCGTTCCCTCAATTTCGCTGGAAGCAAACTAACAACTAAGAAACGAAAACATATTACATCTCAACTAGAACAAATATCGTACTACTACTGAAGTAAGAGAATAAGTTTCCAATTTTCTAATGGATTATAACAAATCATCTAATACGAGTATAAAATACACTTTTAGCTTAATTTAGTTTCAATGCAAATTCTGTGAATATTTACAAAAAACATTCTTCCTCACTTAATACGAAAACATTCGAGAATTTTAACCTGCTATGACTCAACGAAAATTCTTATTCTTTCTAGTCCAGTTTAGTCACTTTGTCCCAGCCGCACTTGTTGACAGTAAAATCATTTTTACATTATTGTAGTTGGGGCCTTCTCTTCCGCCACAATTCTTCTGTAATCCTATAAACTATTCCTAAATATATATAAAATATAAATAAAAACCACAAAGTTGATAATAGAAATGAAGGAGGAGTGAGTGTGTTCGCGCATAACCATATGTTCCTTAAAAATCACCCTCTCATTATCATACCCTCTCCGAGAGTTGCCATCTTTTCACGGGAAACGAAAACGATTTGGCAATTTGGCCAAATAAAAATATGTAATATAAAGGGGTTGAGTTTTGGTTTTGGAACAAATGTAGGATTGAGTAGACTTAACATAGCGAGTATAGCAAAAAACCACGAGTAAAGGAAAACACGACCCACTTTTTTATCACGGTCATAGTAAGTATTGAGTTCTGACATATGATATCCTAGCATCTCACGACGGCTATGGAACTTGAACGTATTACCGACGCTACGTTCACATTGCACTGACCACTTTGGAAGAAATGGGTTGTAAATTGTGGGCGGCTATTAAAAGTTTTGTAAGAGGTACGATGATATTCCAATAAGGACAAGAATTACTATTGTCGTTGAGGGACACAATGCGTCATTGGGCCTAAGTATATCCGACAATGCCGGATAATCCGCGTGAGTATCCCTCACGCTAAACGTATCACGTATCACCGTATAATTGGCTTAACATGGAAGGGTACAGATTATACGCAGCAGGAGCTTTCAGTTACTTTTTGCGGAAATTCACCGCAGCTTCAGGAGAAAACTTTCGCAGTTACAGTTTTCTGAATTTAACAACAGCTTATCAGTGGCTCCTGCACTGAATGTGTGGTAACGTCACTCAATCGTATTCAACGAATCGTAATATTTCTTGGTTACTACTGTCGCCACTGTTGCTGATCTTCTTGATGTTCGTTTAGCTTTTCCGAAGTGGAGATGGTCGATTGTTCGCTTGTTTGTTGTTGGATCTGTTTACTTTATTCCGGTTATCAGCTGTGTCCGCTCACTGCCTCTGGCATATCATCGCTACAGGTTTTTCAAGTTTGGCTGGCGTTATTTTTCCTTGCAGAAAAAGGATTTTTTTTATTTCGTATAATCGTATCGTTTGAGTAATCTGAGTTTTTGAACTAGAAGAATTATCCTTCAAAAACACATAAAATTTTGTCGCTAATGTTTAGTTTAGGAATTATAGACTTTCCAGTTTAAAAAAATTGTCTGTACCATATAAACTATACAACGATATGTTATAAAATATATATTGATATAAACAATTAGAATATCTTTTAATTATGTACATCTACATTTTATCCAAAAACTTAAACAAGTAAAACGAGTGGCCGTTTACAGTAATTTTCATTGTTATCATTCTAAAAAGCACGGGAGTGTTCTACGAAATGAGGGTAATAGTCTATGCCACGAC
Organism: Physocephala rufipes; assembly: GCA_963966595.1. Classification (NCBI taxonomy): domain Eukaryota; kingdom Metazoa; phylum Arthropoda; class Insecta; order Diptera; family Conopidae; genus Physocephala; species Physocephala rufipes. The sequence goes on from OZ016501.1 coordinate 55,541,607, forward strand.
GAAAAAACATATACGAATACCTTTTATACAAACAAATTTATATTTATAAGAATTATGCGTCCTGAGGGTTGTAATCCTTGCCGCGGCCGAAAGCCGCTATATACGGATACTTTAGATGCAAACAATATTACATTTACGAGAATCTTCTATGCGTACCTTACCCTGTCGCAATATATATGAATACTTTTGAATGAATACTATATGAATATATTAATATATGAATACTTTCTTGCAAACAATGCTCTATTCTACGTACGGAGGGTTGCGATCCCTGAGTGGCCGAAGACCGCCATATATGATTATTTCTATGAAAACCAAAATTGTTTAGCGACAGATTTCTTCTAACTGAAGTTTATTGTATTTTCTGAAAATCAGTGGATAAAAATTGGCATAAATAACTTTTGAGTATACAACGCTCGATAATTATAGATAAACATATAGTGATACATGATAATGTACGCAACATACATGATAACAAACATATATACAATAATGTATAGATAATTTTCATTCACATCAGTAAACATATTCATATCGGCGGTATAAATCCTTCCATATTTACAAAGTTGTCAGGGTTGGCGTGTGAAAAAACAAGATCATGGTCAGTATTCTAAAACTACTACATGTATTTCGATGAGGAAAATATGTCCAGTATGTTCCTGGGGTTAAGCACACATTTTACAGAGAAAAAATTTAATAAACATGAAAAAATGTACTAAAAAAGGAAATATAAAGTTTCTTTGACAAATATACGTTTTTCATAAAAAGGGGGAAAATTAAATTTTAAGAGAACGACAAAAACCATGTCCTTGTTTCTGTCAACAACAAAATCTTTATAAAAAATGGCGATTTTATGTAGCAGTAGTCCTGTTCCTTAATATGAAAAGGCATACAGCATTCCTCCCTTTTAAACAGTACCACGCAATGTTCGCCATTTTCGCTGATAGAACAATTTGGATGCCGACGATGTATTCTTTCTGTGTAATACTCTGTAATCTAATACGGCCATGGAATTTGTGTCGCACTGAAAAATATAGCACTGCGAGATAGAACTCATCATGGCACCAAGAAGTAATTTAGAATTTAATTGCATCGTTTTAGTCTCCCACAAAAGTATTACTTCCTACTAGCCAGTAATTTGGACCTTTTTCTACGATTTTATATTTTTCATAATACTAAATTTCTTAATTGAAAATTTAGTGGATACTTCCTTATTCCACAATAAATTTATATATAACACATATAACCTAAACCCTTTAATATGCTGGTTGCTTGAATTGCACCCATGTCAAAATATTTTCTGTCCAATATGACAAGCTTCGTCAATTCTTCGAAGCTCTTAGCCATTTTTCGGAAACGAAAAACTTTCAATACATTAAATTTCATTTTAGTTTACCTTGTAATTCGAAATACAATTATAATTGGATGCCTTTAAAACATATTTCATTTTTAATGATAGCTACATTTTTCATATTATCCCAAAAGGAATTTAAAAACATTTTTGAGAAGTGAAGCAACATTTAATTAATCCAAACCAAAGTCAAATGAAATTTCAAAGACAATGCGAAAGAAAAATTATTTGTTTTATTAATCGATAAAAGTGATAGATTATCTCCGAACGTTTATATTCTTGGAAAATCCCGTATAAAAACTGCTAGTATTCTGGCACAGGATACGTGCACAACATGGTTAGGGAAGAAGATCCCAAAAACAATTCAAATAAATAAAAATGAATTAAGCGAAAGAGGTATAGGAAGTGACATAAATAAATAAAGAAAACAGAGAAAAAGAAAAAGACACAGAGAAGGACGGTGAGAACCAAGTGAAAAAGGTTGCCTCTCACTTACCTTCATTATTTTTTATACTTTGAATGCATTTACTTTATTAATACGAATAGAAACAGGTGAGGGACGAAAACTAGTTCCTCCAAAGTAGCTGAAGGAATTATGCTTTGTTTAAATTTAATACCACTGGTTTTATTGTTGGCGTTGTTTATGCGTTCAAATTACTTTCTTTCTTTTTCTCTTAATTGGTACTTTATATACGTATTCTGCTGTTCTGCATTCAATTGATTATTGTGGTTAGTGGTAGTGGTGATGCTTCTGTTAATTCTGATATCGCCGCTGTGCTGTTTTTCGTGTTGCCAGTGGCTCTTAGGTTAACTAATTCCTTTTGTTTGGCCTCTCTTTATAATTATTAATTGAAACATCGACATATCCATATCAAAATTTATAACCGAAATCCAAACATATTCAACGGAATGGAATATTTCATGGACTTCTTTTGCACATTAATAAATTCAAGATATTTGACCTTTGATTCGACCTTACGAAATATGTTTTCTATGGTACTGTTTCACACACACTGAGGCGCACGCATGTATTCGCACATACGCTTGTTTTAAACCAGAATGCCGGTTTATTTAATGAGATTCGTTAAAGACATGGAACAAATCTTGCAAAACCGACTACAAAATGTATAAAATACATGTAATTCAAAATTAGATCTTGCTTCCTGATTACAATTTGTTAATCTTACTTTATACAAATGTCCCACATTTTTTGATTTTTTCTGGGTACACTTCAAAAATATTTTACACACCTGACCCCTATCAAACAATTTTAAGATACCGCGATTCCACGAAACAAACACGTACGACGAACCGATCCGAACTATTTTACGAGCCTTCTTAACGAAACAGTCCAAACAGGCATCTTAATTTTCTCTTCTTCATGTTTCTCATGTTTAATGTGCTGCCGTTGTGTGAGGTTTGCTACGATATTGACAAGAATACGACGAATGTACTGTTTTAGGATATTACGAAATCTTGTCAATAGCCGTGTTTCTTTCGTCACGTGTATAGGCTTATAAAAATTTTTGTATAGGAAAATAAGCGTAGAGCCGTTTAAATAACCGCCGTTAATTATACACACTAACTCAATAAACGGTGATAGGGCCTAATGGAGCCAATTGACAACTTTAATTTTATTGTGTAATTTAGAAACACATCTCTAAATGCCAAAAGAGAAAAAATGCATAACTGCCGTAATACATCACAAACTATTATTTGTCCAAACTGCATAAAAGTACTTATTTTTCAAGCAAATAAAGTAGTGTTCGTGGTTGGGAGTGAAAATGTTTCGTTATGATTATGTTGGCGCAACAGAAGGCAAAAACAAGCGTTGGGCTCACTACTCCAAAAAAATAATATCGTGCAGAACTTTTGACGTATTATAGACCTAGTCCATTTTCCTCTATTGACAGTGGGAATTTGTAGTAATATTTTTTACAATGCTGCCAGTTTGGGCGTATAACATTCGTCAGCATGGATGTTGTTTTAAGGCTCAACCATAATGGCCGTAAGCGAAATTAAGTTAATGTCAAAAGTTAACGACAATGAAGCTTAATTTTTGTAAAATTATAGAATTGCCCATAATAAACTTAACAAAAATTCCGCCATTGTTGATGTTGCCAATTGCAAAAATAACAAGTTGTTTAAAATGTTACATCGGATATCGTCAAGAAAAATTTTTATCTGGCAACAAAAAGCTGTTTATGTTAATTTTTGTTGTTATGTGCGGCCAGTTTCGCTGTCACATAAAGGTTCCTTAATGTTGCCGAATTTAACGAAGATTTTATTAATCCATTATGGTCACACAATATGATTCGCGTGTACTCGCACATCACATACTTTTTTATTATTTTCGCTTACGGCCATTATGGTTGAGTCTTTATATGTAGCGGAAATAATAAGCGTATTTTATCAATTATCAATCAATTTTATCAATATTTTTCACCAGAGACAAGGAAATAGGCATTCTCAATTCATCACGGGAAAAGGTGATTTGACGCCTATTTTTTATGCATTGTTTACGTCATATTCTTGTTATTGTTTGCTCCCATATAGTTTATAGAAAACAACAGCAACATGTTTCACCAGACATAAACAAATTTGGTGTGGTTTCTGCAACGATTGTGACAGGCTCTCATAGAGCAGTACGACTCTTAACTCAGTACCAAATATTGTGTTTTAATAGCTTGAGCGGCCAAAAACAATATCCAATTTCTATACAATTATCTCCCTATTTAACTTTGAACAATTTTTTAACAATAACGGAGTAAATTATGTGAAAACTATAATTTACAAAATTAATTTTATCAAAATCTTTAGAAGGATCAACAATATTCACCAAACCTTTGACCCCTAAAATCCAACGAACCTTCTACTTAAAGTCCATGTTTTTGATTGCTGTTGACGCGAGTACGCGTTCCCTAAGAAATAAGTACGAAATTCCAGCTAAATTTGTACCATTCTGTGATTGTATAGAGTAAATGCTTGTGTATTGGCACGAAGTGTCCTATCTCTTTATCTCTGATTTCTATCAGAAATTTACAGCATTATAATGTAAAGTCATGACGTACACGAAGCTGGAAATTTTTGAATTTTTGTTTATGTATTTTGTATGTTTGACAGATCGGTATAACATAAACACGAAGAAGTGACGAGAATTTCCCAAGCCGAAAGTTCGTCTAAAATGGGATCTTCCTATGTATATTCAGGGTTGATTGTCAGATCGCCGAATAATGTAAACTCACTTTTGGTCGAAATAATTGTCAGACGCGACGAACACAATATGGATTCGTGCTGATTACTTCATTCCAGTTTTAGCGTCTGCCGGTTGTGTATTCATTAATAACAAAGAAAGAGTGATAATTATAAAAAATTTAGAAGGAAAATATTGCGAATGTCATTCTTGAATTCCAATATTTATTTATGCTATTAATAATTGTTTTATTGTACACAAATTATGGTTATTGACGCTAATAATTTCCTTCTATTTTCATCTATAATACACTGTAAATACTTTTGTTCGCAAACACTACACAAACAAGCAAACAATTTTATTATCGCGCACCAATACTTCTTCATATTCTTTGGGAAATGTCAAAAAGTTTATTACTTTATTGTTGCGTTAATCTCTTTAAGCTTTAAACAGATCGGGGTGAAACTTCAAATTAGGGTAGTATGAAAAAGTTCGGCTTTCAATCTTCCAGCAACAGTTCAGACAAAATGTGAAAACAATAAGAAATATATAACAAACAGAGGAAAGGAGAACAGGAAGAGTTTTTCTGCTGTCAAAACATGTTGTCTGAAACATAGAAATCAAACTTTTTCTCAATCTCAATTAGATCCCATGTAATTTTGACAGTTGAAGAAATGAAATTTCATCTTGCTGCTCGGTCTCTAAATAAAATTTTGTATAATAAATCCACAGCCAGCTATAAGCTTCCAGGTTCTAAATGGAAGCCGACCAAATTGAATAACAAGCATAGAGTAAGAAATAACAAGAGTCTGAATCACTCAATATCGCTTTATTGACCAAATAGAAGCGGTCGGTCGGGATGCTGAACGAAGTAAGAATTGAGTAAAAATACGATTGCCAAACGAGACGGCCGAATTTATTTCTTCGTGGCGCTCTTTGTATTCACTTTATTATTAATTGTTTGTTATTGCTTTGATTATCAGATTGTTATTAGATGGACGATTTATGCTTGTGTGCGTATGCGTGTGTGAATTACGCATTGTGAATGCTTATTGTTGTGTGAAAAGTACATATGGAACGGCCATTTCACTCTTTCTGCATGAAATAAATGGCAATAATACATAGGCCGCACTCACACAGGGGACATTTGTCTCGAGACACGTCAAATTTGTTGTTGTTTCACCAGCAAAACGACGAAATGAACTGTGGACTATCAACGAATGAATTTGTCCCTTGTGCGACAAATTTGTCCCTTGATGTTTACTTGGGACACCAAACAGCGGGTTGTCGTATCGACAAAGCAGAATATTACGAATTCAGTCAGGCATGCATTTATATTGTATTTATTAAAGAGCATTATTAATTTTGAGGATTTGTTCGATCGGGGTTGTTACTGGGACTGCAAAACATAAGCTATATTATTCTTATATAACATTTTTTGAAAATATATTATTATATATATTAGAGCAATTCATTCGTCCATATTATTTTAGAAATTTTGATGGCTTGTGTATTAAAATATTGTGTTCACAAATATTTGCACTTTCAGTGCATTTTTTAGGTAAGAAATCGAACAGTCCATTAAATTCTAAGGCAGCCCCAACATTAAACAATATATAAATATTTTTGAAGTCTTTGGCTTGTGCTTTTATATACATATTTTAGTATATTTTTTCAAAATTCATTTCCAGTGGTATTTAGATGGACTAAGGATACCACGGAAAGGCTGATTAACGCCCTACAACAAGAAACGTCTCTCTGGGACGTGAAAAGTAGCAAATACCACGACCATCACTGAATTAAAAAATGAAAATGTGCGTAGGAGGTGTAATGTATATCCAAAATTATTTAATGAAATTAATAGAACTGGACGAACAGGCATGTCAGGCTAGAAAAAGTAATATTCTGAGTCTGGCGCTGGAAGGAATATTGGATATTGATGATACATTATAAACATTTTTACGGTTAAATGTGCCTGATAACATTGAATTTTTTAATTTTATTTATGATCTCTGTACAAAATTGGTGGTATTCAACAATATTTTTAGATTTCATTTATTTTGTATTATGTCTAATGTGAAAACTGCTGTGAATTTTTTTCATTTTTATGAGATGTACATATATGTATAAGATTCATCCGGTGTCACAGCTTTTCGCATATGCGTTTCAGCCTTCTGAAAATCGGCTTGGACCGAATTTAGCAATTCAACAAACTTTTCCTCTGACATACGCAAATAATTACGGTACGAATATTTATCGCATACTTGAATGCTATTTGTCAGAACATCGAAGGATCCATTACTGTTTTTTCTTTTCGCCAGCTTCTGATCCAGCAGCTTCTCCGACGAGCTCTACTAACCTCCTCCAATTTTTCCACAGTATCTAAGATTAATTTTATTATTTCTGCATCTTCATCACGAATGATATATAATGCATCCAAAAAATCGATCGCCATAGATATTAACGCAATTTTAATTTCTTCAATATTTTCCATAGTCACCTAGCGCGCAACACAAAATGAAATGAAATCGAATAATGTTCGAAAGTAGTCAAACCACTACCATTTAGCAAAAAAAGTATTAAAAGGTAGCAAAATGTAGTAAAAAGTCTAATTAAAAAATCATGCATGGGGATACAACCTACATTCCAATTTGTCTCCTGTGTGAGTGGTATCGGGGACAAATAAATGAATAGTTCCATGTCTCGCGACAAATGTCCCCTGTGTGAGTGCGGCCATACAACAACATTCTCGCTCATCAGCGCGATTGCGAAAATAATTTGCAAAATAAATTCTCAATTTTGATTTTTTCCGTATGAACGAGGAATCACAAGGCACAAGGCGTCGCGAAAGTATGCTATGGAGCGAGCAGCGCCGCTTTTTGTAGTTAAAAACATGTAGAGTGACTTATTCCTCATACCTTTAAAAGCAGAAGACATATGGGGCTGCACTTATCCACTACAATGGCTTAGATTGTTTTATTTTATTTTTGCTTTTAATATTTTAATATTTTGAAAGAAATTTTAATATATATTTTGAAAGAATATTAATGAAAGCACTCACTAATGAGTGAAAATGGTATCTGTTATTGGATCGCACGAAGAAAAATTTGCTTGTACCAGATTCGGACTCTTGTTATTTCTTACTCTATGTAACAAGTCATAAATAGGACGAGTCGTTCTTATGAGTATAAAAAATTGGCCTTCATCCACATTTTTTATACTCATGAAAACTTTTCTGAAGTAACCATGTCTCACTCGGTCTCTGTTTATAGGACGAACACGCCAACGCCTAATTTGCCTCGAATTCTTCCATTCACAGTAGAGTCTAATTATATTTAATATCTCTAAATCACTTTGGTAATCCATTTACTTTTTTGGAATTTGCAAATGATTGTAAGAATTGTTAACAACACCAATGCTGCCAAAAAGTGTGAAATTTCTATGAATGCCATTAAATTTGAATGAATTATGAATTTCCCATTAAAATCCGAAGAAACGGCACATAATTATTAATAATAATTAATAATAATACTTTATTTTCTATAATTACTTATACTATTTAGTAATATTTGAGTTAAAGAAATCCAAAGAATTTTTAAAATATAAAATTTATCAAAAAAATGCCCACAAAATTTCCACTTTCGAACATGGTTCGACGAGATCGGCAACATCATAATCAATTGAACCCCCTGCAACCCGAACAATTTCGAAAAGGTAAACAATTTCGAAAACGTACGACTAATCAGGCCTTTAGCCTGAGCAAAATTTTGATACGCTGTAAAGGTTATAAAACAGTTAACATAACATTTTTAGCATTCCAAGACAATCCTGAATGGGCACATGAGAGCCAAACCTTTTTCCTGAACCCCAGCCGGTCGCGGCACAGACAGATTTACAAAAATTATGTTTACGGAAGAATAATTGGACATATCATTAATCATAAGAGTTTATTTTGCTGCTTCCGATTATAAAAATAAGGTTTAAAATTCATTTGTGCTCTATTTTATGGAAGCATTTGGACCGCGGAACCGTTTCCTTTAGTCATGTTTGGTTAACACCAAGCTTTCTTCTGTTAACTAATTAGTTGTGACTGATGGACTGACTCGTCATAGAAGTATACATTTAATTAATAACGCTGGTCCTCATAATAATAGTCGCCTTCACCTAAGCTTTCACCTTTCTCAACATATTTGCGGCTATCAGGCCTCGACGCCCAGAAGGATTGAGTGCGTTTTGAGTTTGAATTCTGGGCATTGGACGCACGCCGTGGGTCTTCGTCTTTCTCGAAGTTTACGGCGAAATGGTGGTTATATTTATTCTGAAGCTGACCCGCAGGATGAGGATGACCCTCACTGGACAAAGCGGAATGAGTTGTATAATTAGGACCGATTCCATAAAATTCAGCCATATCAGAATCGTTACTCTTCTCATTTGTGTCGTAGTTGTTGTTAATCTCCTGCCCGTTAGAGATTTTATCATTATGCCTGTACTCACTGTGATAATTATAATTTGCAGAAGAATTCGTCCCAGAGCTGGCGTGACTATATGAAGACTGCAACAGGATAGGAACAGATGACGGCAATAAAATTGATTCCGCCTTTAACACAATCACCGTTCCTGAAGTAATCGCCTCTATGTTTGGGGCTGAACTTGGCGATATAATTCCCTCCCGTGAGTTTATATCCGCAAATTTATTGGACTTATGCCGCACCATTCCCGCAGTCATAACCATAACTGTTGGATTCATGGCGTCCATACTTTCTCTGAGGCAGCCATGAAGCAAGTTTAGAAAAAAGAAAAAAGATAACAACGTCAAAGCAGTCAATGTAGACGAAGCACCCTGTTTCTTGTCTCTGCTGAATGCAGGCAGAGATAGGGGCTCGTACACGGTATGAGCAGGATGTGCATAAATGCCGCTTGTGGGTACATGGGGTCCATGAGCGGCGTGGTAGTCATAACCAATGCCGTAAGAGCCGCTAAAAAATTAAATGACTTCAGTTGCAAAAGGCTAGAATTGAAAATAAAAATTTATGAGCTTTGTATACAATTCTTACCCATCGTCAAAAGCGGTATCGTCGAAATAAGCCCCTTCCATTCCCCCATCGGGGCCGTTTGCATTTCCTACATCAACTGTAACGGGGAGGGCATAACCATTGTCATGCCTTGGACGGTAACTACGTGGGTTAATATAGCTGCATGATTAGAAAAGACGAAGATTATATTGCAATCCCTACTAAACACCATTAGTAAGCAAACAGCCCAGGTTGATATAACACACTGTGCTAGTAAGTATTTCAGCAAAGCCCGAACCGATCATCCAGTGTAATAGTAAAATTGTTCCCAAAACTTACGAGTAATTACTTCCGGAGGCCACGGCTAACAGCGGATTTCGTTGCTGTGGATACGGCGGAAAGTGGCGATGTACTTGCTGATGCTGAGACTCGTGCATTCCTTTTATGGATGACGGGCACTATGTAATGGGATTTAGTCTATTGTTTCAGTGAAAGTGGCTTTTATTCTGTAGATTCAGTATTAATAAATCAATGCTTTAATCATATGAGTAAAACACGAAAAAAGGAAAAATATTTTTAGCATTAGTATTGAACACGATTGACATTTCTAGAAAGTTAATTGGAAGAGGATAAAACCGAAGAGATGCGAAATGGGCAGCTCCACAAATTTAGTTGTTAACGAAATTTAAATAGAATTCAAATTGAATTGAATTCAGAGAATTTACTCATAAATGTGCCCTGCAATTGAGATGAGGAACTACCCGCACTGGTGGCGAAGCATTGAAGACTAAACGAAGGTTGAGCAGAATAGAAAGGAAATGTTAAATATGTTTGGAAAAGTAATGGAGGGGACGAAAATGAAAAGATATGACTAAGAGCAAAAAAGATATATGTAAGAGAGTTTATATATAATATGTCATATATATATATGTCAAAATTCTCCTGGTAATAATATTGGAAGCATACTCTTGTTATATGCCTTGCGGGTGTAGGGTATAAGAAGAGCATTAAAAGAAACTTAAAAATGTAAAGAGAGAACAGTTCAATCGAAGCGTAGCTTTCCATGGTCGATCGCTGGCACCTCGTTTTAATTTTCGTATTCTTGGGTTCCACGGGGAAACTTGATGAATTTTGTAATTAACCAACCTAATCGTACAAAGAATATCTGTAAAACATTTTCTCCTGAAATCATAAATAGTTTTTACCGATGCGCAAAACAAAAAAATTATTTCAATAAGAAATAATAAAAAAATTAAAAATTATTTTTATCTTCAACTGAACCTTTTACAGTTTAATATTTCTCAATTGAAGTTCTTACTTTTAAATAAATTTTAATAAATATAAATAAATTTAACGAAATAAATTTGAATTATTGATGTCATTGTCCCTCGAAAGGGATTTAAAATTTTAAAAAACTTGTGCTTAAACAGTTTTACTAATTCTGTCGATGTAGTTGGACATAGTGACACACGAAAATATTTAAGGAAAATAATACCACGGCGGGATGATCACTAATGGTTGATATCTAACCATGGAAGAAAATGCGGGAAGTTCGTAGATGAAACTAATTGTTGATTAGCAGGCATAAAAACGTTTGTGACGCGAGAATAGTTAAGGCGAATAGGACCAAAAACGGTTACAATATTTACTGTAAAAAGATAGAAACTAAATCGCGTTTAAGACACTGGGGGCTTTGTCTCCCTATCTCTTCCAGGCGGAATAGCTTTGCTATTAATTTGCTATTAATTTGCTATTAATTTGCTCAAATTAGCTCAAAAAGTGGCCAGCCTTCGATCATTTCATATCAAACAACCTAATGAGACAGAACTATCTTCGTTCACCTGTAGTTATGATTTCTGTCAAAAAGACTGATAAACAGACTTTTCGACGGTGCTAAAACGAACTACGGTTCGTGCATCTGTTATATCTTCCTTAATGCCGTACAAACATAAGTATTAGGCTATACTCTTCGGATATACGCTTCGGATGTGGGGTACAAAAGCCTAGACGAAAAATAGTGCAAGATCACTAACTTCGACCCGGACCGAAGCCTAATATCCTGCACACGCAGTATTAATTTATAGTTTGAATACAATAACCAGTGAACGGAAAACGCGTGTCTTTTAGGGTAAACGTTTTCTTAGACTGTAAATTTTTAAATAAAATTTTAGATACAAATTCATTTTACAATTTCAGAAACTGGGCTTTAAGCACTTACGAAATTGGGAGTGATTGTTTATCATGGTTCCCTCTACGTATATTTTTTGCACAGGCCACTTAGTGTTATAACTGCAGTGCTCGGGTTTCTTAAACGATATAAGTTCAATACCGCGTTAATACTGCGTTAACATCTTAATGCCTTAGCTTCCACAGAAAATTTAAAAGTACGTATTTTCATTCGATTTCACTATTTAATGCAAGAGTATATTCCCAAAAATTGGCAGTTTCATACAAGCGTAGCCTTAGGAGAATACATAGATCCGTTAAACAAATAGAAGATAACGGAGAAATCTTTTTGATTATATTCCTCAAAGTACCAGAAATCTTCGATTTTCCAGTGCCTCTATAAGCACCATCACCGGATAAGAACAATTGATGAAATTAATATGCAAGCTAAGTAATGGAAATTTTCAACAATATACAATAATAATTTCTTTGGAGCATCCTGAACACATAAAACCTCGATTTATTTTAGAGTATTTTAGAGTATCCCTCGGAACTTCATCCTTCGCACTTACGGCTGTCGCCTTTATCTAAACACACCAGAAGGTAAGGCAGGTTTATAACAGTGTTGACAACGCCAGGAGATAGTGATGGTGCGGCGGTGCCCACTGATACCATCTAAGTGGACATTTTGAATAGTTTGCTTAAAACTTGTTATACGATTTTGTATGAGCTTGGGAAAGATAAAGAAAGCAACAATTTTGATAATAATAACTAAAAAATATGCAAACAGAAAGAGTTCAAAAACCGCAGCATTATGCAAATTTGAGGGGAGTAGGGGAGATGTGAATAAATGTATTTTGTGCAAACTAATGCGAACTTATCGTTAGTTGCTTTCGTAAAGTGAAATTCCATGATTATAAAACACAGTCGAACGCAGAAGGAAGGATAGTTTTTTTAGTCCTTTCGTTAACCCAGTTACAATTTGTTCGCTTGAAAATTCTAAAAAATATACTTTAAAACAAAATATATTTTCTGCAGGCGTTAAATCCTTTAATCTTAGATACTATATGCAAGCGATTATAAAACACGCCAACACACACACGGAGAGAGAGAGAGAGGGAGCGTGCTCTGCACACAAAGTATGCGTACACACAGAGCATACACACACGTAAATAAGCAAGCAAACCGTCAATTAAATTCTTTATTGTAATGATATTTTTTATGCTATTGTTTTGAAAAAAAAAATTGAATATAATAACGATGGTATCCTTAAACGGAACGACAACGAAAACTGTGCAGGTATTACACAAATAAGTCGAGAGAAATAATTATTTGGGACTCGTCGTCATCGCTTCTAATTTACATTACTCGGTTTAAAAATTGCATCTTTTGGTCTGTGTAATTGTAATTAGTTCAGCATTTTAAATTCCTTGCCAATAACATTCGCTTCAGAGTTAACCCATTAATATTAAATAAATTAAATTATCAAATCAAATTATCCTCTTACCCAACTTCATGTTAAATAAATTTAAAGATCAAGAAGTTATTTGAGAATTTGGCTACCCCAACCTTTTAGTTCAAAGTGAAATTGGTGTACAATTCACAATTTCTTACCATTGTTATTCGCAGAGTCTTACATCCGACTGTTAATAAATTGAAAACTACATTTTTGAAAATTAAGATTGAATATCGTTCATAAAAAAGGAATATTTTTGACTATTATTTTCTCAGCACTGAAATAATGGTGCTAAAAGCTATGTTCGAAAATCATGAAGTCCTTAAGTCCGAACGCGTTTAAAATAAATGTTTCGGATTCTGATTTTACCACACACAAATAAAATGTATGTGCTATTCGTTATCGTTCAGTTTAATTATATTATCACATAGAGTTGTACTTCCTAGGCTCGAAACCATGCAATAATCCAAGAGCACAACCTTTTTTAAGAACTCATTATAAGTTTTATCTGTCAGTGCCAACAAGCAGTTGATGCTGAAAAGTGCATGAATTATTCATTGCAATTCACGAGCATACAAGAGACATTCTAACCCTACATTCAAATCGCAATGGACGGGAGGAGTCATGCAAGTATCATTGCAAGTAGAGAGGGAATGACTTCGCTTACGTATGATAATGCGGATTCCGAGTTGAGTCTATTAAGGTACCTCAGATATCATATTTTCTTATATAAAAAGCAAAACCTTTAAATTATGTCTTATTTTCATTAAATCTCAAGGAACTTCTCGAAATTGTTTAAAGAATTTTATTCTATGAAAATTTGTAAAACTTTTTTCTTATCTTCTACTAAAGCACGTTTCTTTAATTCAAACTAGACAATTGGAAAGACTGCTACGCTGGCTTTGACGATACGCTTGGAATTTCTGCATTATGCAAAAGAATCGTCAGCTTTCTTAGATAGTCTGTTTTTCATTAGCCATCCACTTTTTTGCGCCCATCAAAAATGCCCTCTATACTGAATATTTTAAATGTTACTGAATGAATTTTTACGATGTTTATTTGTGTAAGAATTTATATATGTTGTTAATCTAGAAGTTGTCAATGCAGAAAAAACGCTAAGGGGAAACGAAGAAACGCCTTCGTCTCGCTTTGTGTAATAAAGGTCTTAATATATTAATAAAGGTCAATTTCGAAGTTCGCAAAACCAACGTTAATATTCTCAAACGTATTTTTGGACATTTATACACACTGCAATAAAAAAACAACAATAACAAAATTAACATGAACTAGTCTATATAAAATTTTCTGCTGCGAAGGAATACGCATGATTGAAATAACATCTATCAATAATTTGATGAAATGTAAATTTTTAGATACGTACCGTGCCTATTTTGCACACGTTTTTTTTTTTTTACTCTATTTATTATTCAGTGCACTAAGGGCTAATGTTATAAACACAACCTCGCGACAAGTTGTCGTACACCGCCGCGACTTGTCAAAAATACATGGAGTCTTATGGGAATTGAGAAAAAACAAAATTGTCGCGCCGCTGACGCGTACGACAACGACAGTAGTAGAAAATTTTCTACTTTTTTTTTGTTGTCGCTCGTTTTGTTCTTCTTTTCTCCGTTTGTTTACTTTAAATGACATTAGTAATTAATAAAATTGTATTGAAATTACAGACATGTTCTCTGCTAACTTCAGCGCCAGCAGAGTTTTGATTTGTCGACGCGACAACTGTCGCGAGGTTGTGTTTATAGCATAAGTTTACAAAGACTTTACACTTTCTGTTCTTCCGGCCGTCTGCTTGCCTACCTAAGTGCGTTTGCCTGGCTAAAAGTATACTCCCAAAAAGCGAATTGATAACAGGTTAAAATTACACATTGTTGCATTATTTAGTTCTTGGAAAGTGAAAACTATGTGTATGGGAAATAAATTAAAAATGTACGATGCTATGAATTGCGTTTTTGAATTTACCATCTGCGAAAATCTTAACTCCCAAAAATGGGATAGCCCATTCTCAATGGTTGTTAGTTTTGAATTGAAAATGTAGACATAAGTAGGGATTATGTCAATCAGTCGGAACTATTTCATTTTTTTACCGTTATGTAAACCAATAAGCTCCTCGAAACTGAAATTAATATCATACCTCCACGTAGTTGTTGCGGAAAGAAACAATAATAAAAATTAATTTCCATATAATTCATTACATATCTGTAAATATTGAAAATTCGGCAACAATGTATATTACATAAATTATAGGCAATTAGTGCCTTTCAAACGGTGAGAGGACCTTGACCATCAACGGGGAAGCTACGCTTAATTTTTAAACATTTCTAAACCTAAGATGGCTGCTAGCTCCAAAAAAATAACTAGCTCCGTTTCTAACGGTGAAATGAGTTAATAAGAAAAAGGAAAACATCGAAAACATTCACCCATTCCATTATATTACCATTAGCATTATATTGCGGGTGTAGGGTATGTAGGGTATTTTAATTTTATATTATCTGCTTAATATAAACGAATACCAAAAAATTGCTTTTGGATTTGATTTAATTTTTCTTTCAATTCCTCTTTAACAGCTTACGCGTAACTTTAAGCAACCTATTGATTTCATGAGAATGACAGGTTGTTATTACAGAGGTCTTCGAAATACTGTTCTCCCTGTAAAGTATATTCTCTTAAATACTTTTCTTATACACTTTTATTTAAATTATTTAGTACAATATTAAAAATCTTACACATTTATGAGTAGTGAATCAGAATAGGAAAACTTCGGATTGTTTAAAAAGACACTGCAAGGATAAAAGTCTCCGCAGGGATAACTTTTTGGATAAAATTTAATTGAGTGAAATGCATACGGAAATAAATGTAATTGAATTGAACTAATTTCATTTTTACTACAAAAGTGGTGATCGAAGTTGAAACAAAGCCAACCAAAGAACTAATTATTTCTTTTCAAATGAAATTACTGATGGTATACATTATATCCATGGCTTGCTTCAACCTCGTCGTCAATGTCGTTTCCTTTTTGTGCATGCCGCCAACAGTATCGACTGTTTAAAGAACAATAAATCGAATTAATGGCCAGAGCAGTACGCTAGCTAGAGCTGATGGATCTCCGAGATGTAGATTTCCAACAGAAGTGCACAAGACATGCTCATACTGACGGCAGTTAATGAAGTGTTTTTCTTCTGACAACATACTTGCTGTGTGTCGTGCGAATTTAGCCGATTGTTTATAGCATTTGAAACGCGCGCTGTTGTAGATGCAATTCTCGTAGGCGTGACGCGCGCTAAATATGAGAAATAAAGTTGCAAATTGGAAAATTAAATTGTCCAATTAATACAAAAATTCTATAAGATTTTATGGAAAACTTAGATCAAAGAATACGTATAAGAAACATATTTTAATAAAATCAGTTCAGATCTGCCAGATCTTTTTGGATCTTTTTTTCATAATTCGATACACAATATCAATCCATTCTACTTACCAGCAGAATTGCATAAATTTCGAGGATATATTTCTAAGATTGCCATTTGCCCCACCATACAGCTCCTCCGTTAGAATTTCCTGAAATTGCTTCCCACATTCTATCCAGTCTTCCTGAATATGCGTGAAGCAATGTTTGTGTTTCAAATAATCTGGAAAAAAGTGTCCATTTTCACACATAGAAGAACGCAACAACAACTGGAATAAACACACTCTCAGTCCTCTGTCTGGCATTACCTACTTGCGTTTTTTCCTAATCTAATCCGATTTATTTTACTACTTAATAACTTAATTTTTCTAATCTAACCGGATTTGTCAACACTCGTAACTTAAATTTTGGGAGCTGTCAAATTTAAGTAATAAATAGTTTTCTTTAAATTTTAGTTTCTAACGAAATTAACGGCCTTATTACACAAACAGAAATTATGACGCTTATTCATATCACTTTTGTGCGTTTTGTGTAAGCTGTAAGTTTTCTCTGCTTTGGGAGCTTATAGATAAGCAGCAGATAAAATTTCGTTGGGCACGAGTAAACAAATGTTGTTAGTGCTTATCAGTGCATTCCAGTCGAAAACTGAATGCCGAAGCCGAATATTCTTAAGCGCCGGTACCGAAGCAACTAGTGAATAAAACACGAACAAGAATCTTTTCGCTTGGATGTGAAGTGGCGTCGTAAAAATTTATTCAGTAACATTCAAGTCGTCGTTTAGCATGGGGGTGCCTTTTTTGCGCACAAACAAATGGACGGCTAACAGAAAACATTTTCTAAAGAAGCTGCCGAAAATGTTGCATAATACAAAAATTTAAAACGCTTTGTCAAAGCCAGTGTTGCAGTCTCTCCATTCGTTTCGTTCTACATAATAAGGGCCGTAGACTTCTCTCACGATATTTGAAGAATTGAGAATTGAATAATATTCCGTTGGCGGAAATTGTCCCAGAATAGTTTAGAATTTCCTCCGTGTGTACTGATCTATAAAATATTATTTTAATCTGTCCTCACCTGCTTGAAATGTTCTATCTTCACAGAATTTAAACAAGAGTCTTCGAGCACCAGATACGTTGTTTTTGAACAGGATGAACTTCTCGTTGGATAGACATTGAGTTGTGTAGTTGTCGAAACAGGACATGCCGCGTTTAAAAACACTGCAATGATTATTAGGGAAATCTTAATTGTCTTTCTTCTCCATTAGTACATTTCAGAAAATTATTTCAAAAAATTTGCTATGGAGTTTTTTCATCTCACATGCATTTCGTTAGAATTTCCTGTTCGTTAACCGCAATTTTTGTTGTCTGCAGGAATTCTATTAAATGTGGTGGTAAATCCTTGAAGCATTCATCAACCATCCGTTGTGCATCGCCACACTTCGGCCATTCCACTAGCGTAGTTTCATTTTCATTACCCAAGCTCACATAAATACAAGAGTAGAAGCACCAGACAACGAGATAAAAGGTTCCATTAAGGACAAATTCAAATATAACGTTGCCCATTAGTCAGACTAAGTTTGAATAACGAAGGAACAAAACTTGTAACAGTAAGTTCGCAGAAAGTTAACATCGCTCTAAAAATCCTTCAGAGATATAAAAATATATCCTTCAGCATAGACCGGCTCAAATCTCATACAAAATCTAATAGAAACGAAGGAATATCCGAACGCTTTCAGATGTCACCATCAACTGATAACAATAACCAGAGAATAATTTGCTTCATGAGCAGCATGCCGCTGAAAGCTTTCAATTGAAAATTTACAACTTTCGCGCACGCGAAGTTTGTTCTGCGAGAAATCATATAATTTTTTGTAATTATTTAGAAATGAAGGCAGATGCACGCCTTTATCAATTACTCTGCTGGTGTGTATAATTGATAGTAAACCCTGTAGTCACTGTATGCATATGTATGGGTGTGTGTGTGTATGTATGCGTGTATGTGTGTGTTGTGTATATGTGTTGTGCATATGTGTATGTGCGTGGGTGTGTTTGTGTGTGAACATCCTTACACAACTTTCTTTTAATTCAAGCTGAAAATTTCCAGAAGACGATTTATTATGATTACTGTGCGATAATTATCATTCCTTCATAGAAATCCGAAATTCAATTTTATCCTATCAAACTGGCTTCCAATGGAGTTGATAACTTTAAGACCGAGATAATAATGGGCAATAACCCATCAAAGTAAATGAAATTATGAATAATAAAGCGTTTATTTATTGAGTTCGATTCGTTTTGCCACAATGTTTTTATAACATGGTTTAATATGAAATTTGTGAATGAATTAATTAATTGGCGCTCGTTTAGCCCTTCGCTCGTTTTACACGTTTAATTACACGTTTTAATTATAACGAATTCCTTCAAAACATATAATATCAAATATTCATAACTTGTTTAAATTCAGAAGTTTCATAAAGTCCATTAAAGCTTAAATTCGTCATCTTATAAACTTCTATCGTTGAATAAATTTTGATAATTGCACTTCTGGTAAGTATACAGTACGTACGACCCTTCAACGAAAGCTACAATGCAATCTAAGCAAATTTCCAACATTGTTATTCTTATAAATACTAGTTATATGTATACGATATTATGTATAATTTTGTAGAAATGGTGCATACTTTGATTCTATTTTAAACTTTCTGATTTATGTAAAATATTTTATATCTTAACATTGTTGTAATCTAAGGCACATTGCTTATCGTTTTCACATTTAAAATTATCAAATATAAATTATTACTTTTATACATCGTTCATGCTGACTTTTCTGAATATATAACGGGTTATTTGCTTCCACATAATCTATTTTTAATTTAAAAATTTTCAATTGAGTACGACCACACAGTCTTAAATAATTGTTCTAAATTTATAATCAGTCGAACTTTTCATTTTGCGCCCATCTTACCGATCCGGCATACCTTTTAGATCAGATTCTAAAGACTCAATTTGTGGCTGGGTTAATTGTATCTACTCATTTTAATCTCAACTTAAACATATCGTCTTGTTATGAGAACTAATAGTTTGGAATTATGTAAAAATATTCAATTAAAATCTAATACCAAAATATTTCATTTTTTTAACTCTACTGTCAGTAAAATCGCAGGTATGGTTTAATTATTCAATTATTGTACCCCGTTAATGATAAACTATGCGACACTTATTCCCGTTTTCAAATCGAAATTGTATTCTATTTATGTACGGGAAGTGTTGCCGATCTTATTTGTACTCTCATTTTAATATATTAAAACTGATACTTTAAAGATGCTAGACTTTTGTTAGGCAACATTATTACTCGGTTTTTATGTTTTCGAAGAATATATAATTATTAATATGATATCGAATTTTTATGAAAAATGCTAAGTAGCTTTCAAGAGCTAATATGGCGGTTTTTGCACAACATTATTTAAGTGCTGCAAAAGAATTATTTTGCATTTTTATTTGTGATTTTTCATATGAAATTATTATATAAATATTTCGTTTAAATCGCTTTCATTTCATTAACAAATTTGAAATTTTGGTCCTGTCAAAACGAGCGAGAATTATATTTCATCGCCTTATGAAATGTTTGTATGAATAAGAATTAACGTATTAGTAACCAACAAATACGTCAACAAATGTGATTATAATGTGAAATAAACTAATATATTGTTATTTATATTTTACATTATAAAAATGCGATAACCCTAACAAAAATTTTTAAATTTGTTTACTACACGTTCCTATATTTTAATTTGTATTAACGTTATCCATTATTAAGTGATTTAAAACCTTGCCATACTCTTAATGCTATAAAGGCATCTCAGTTTCGTACCGGATCAAATCGGTGATCAGTACAATGAAGATTATTTTTTATTATTTTAACCAAATTCATCAAGATTCGAAATTAATCGAGTAAAATTATTTTAGAAATTTTGTTTGTATAAAATTATATAATATAAATTAAAAAACAATACGAGAAAAAAATTTGTTCAAATTGTATATAATTTATCATACGATATAAAGAATATATGTGTATATATCTATCAGATATACATAGCTGTGTCTAAAATTTATTCAATATTTTTAGTGACATCAACATAAGATGGCAACAAAATTATTTCAGTTTCATTAGAACTAGACTGAATTGATCTAAATCGGGACAAAAATCAATCCCGCTCTTAGAAGGTAATGCTTATTTAAGATTTGTATATAAGTATATATATACATGTTGACAATTACAATTAATTTCGATATAAAGATTAGATTCTTCGTTTTCTAAACACAGAAAAAATTGATTTAGAAATCGAAGTATTCTTGAAAATCTAAATACACTCAATAACAAAATAATCGATTTTTCTCTTGACTCCAGCGGAAGCTGCTCGGATTGGCAACTGTAAAATAGTTGTTGGTCTCTTGCTGTTGTTATTATTGTTGTTGTTGTTTTTGCTGCTGCTGCTTCCCCCGCCATCTTAGCACATGATATAATAGTAGATGGTATTTATAATAATACAGAATTTGGAAAAAGTACAATTTGTGTTCTGATCTCCAGAACAATACTTAAATTTGCGCATGCCCTTTGTGTTAGTGAGATCGGCTATTCCTCTTTTATTCCTTTATTTCATGTTCTTTAATTAATTCGCTTTTAATTTGAATGGAGAAGTTAAATAATTAAAAGTTGCGAAACAGCACTAAATTGCAGGATGAACGTAATTTTGTTTGGGGTGTTGTTGTTCTTAATCTTGGTGTTAAATTCATCTACCGTGATACTGGACGTATTAGCATGTAAAAATACAGAGAAGAAAGAAACAAAGAGAAAAACAAGAAAGAAACGTGTTGTGTGGTTAATATTCATTAGTAATGGTTAATATGCAATAGATATTTAACGAGCAACTGATTAATACGTTACCAGGAATAATAAAAAGGGAAGTTGTACACGATTAAACGAAGAAACCTTCTAAAACTTCACTTCTTATTTACTCGTCTACTCATTTTTAGCGACGAAAATAGAAAACTGACTTGTTTAAGAAATATGCAATGCAATGTTATGTGCATTAGCTTCCTACTCTTCCTTTCTCCCTCTCCCTTTATAATAATGTTAAAAACGACACGATATTTTATGATACTGACATGATACATTTTGATGAGTACATTTCAATTATTAAGGTTAAACAGAAGCCTAATAATTTTTCAATTAGAGACTTTTTAATATTCCCTTCAAAAAACTAGAAGCAACAAATACAATTTCTTTTACTATTTGAAATTTTCATAAATTAAGAATTATTTGTCGGTTCTGTTTAAAAACAATGTGAGGTAGAAATTATATTATATTGTATTGACTTATCCGCCTTAACATGGTCTTTTAAAAATAAAAAAATTAATACACATTTTTTATACAAGAATATACTTTAAGAAACAAGGGAAATGAAGAAGCCAAACACTTAATGTAATAATGGTATTCTAGATTAGGTAACCTTCAAAAAGTATTTACAGCTTTTGCTGCATGCTCAAATCAACTCGAATATAACAAATAAGGGTGCTACCTTCGCCATGGCCGAAGTTCAAATCCCTGTGCCCACAGGATATATCCGTATTCCCAGTATAGACACGGATCACGTCCACCTTTTGCAAAATAATTTAGTGTTCGTGGTTTAGTTCCAGGGTAAAATTTTGTCTTTAAATACGTTTCACAAATTTTGAAACTGAGCTTCGTATGTGCATACATTCATATATGCTCTAAAAAGTAGAGTAGGGGTTCTCTTCCGGTTTCGTCCATTTTCGCCCTGTTATCAACACCAACCTCCACACAATGACAGAGAATGTTTATACCAAATTTCTTAACCATATCTCTTTTCGTTCTTTCGTAATCGTAATTACAGGCAGACAAATGGACAGACAGACAGACAGACGCACAGGACTGAAGTCTCCCTGAGAGAATATATACACTTTTCCATACCTGCCACACCTCCATTAATGCGCTACAAACGTATAAAAATAAACTCAGCTGATTGCTTTCAGGCTTCTCTTCGAGTATATGAATATATTTTTGAAAAAGCAATGAATAATTATTATAAAATGCAGCGAAATAGAGTTTAAATTGAATTGACTGCTCACAGATATCAGTTTGCTTTGTCTTTTTGATGTGTTTTAGTGCCATAATTGTACATAAATTTGAATGCGCAGCTCAGCTAGGAAATTGTACTTCTGTAACATAAAAAATCAGTCTTAAACTCTATCCTCCCTCGAACACGACGGATCAAAGTTTTTCCATCATATAATGATTGTTACATTAGATTAATAATATACAGCTTCAGTAATATTTAATATATAACATGTTGACTATAACGTATAATTCCGTCCAAAAGAATGAAATTAGCAAAATTTTATGCTATGCAAACGATTATTATCAAATATTCACTAAAAAACTAGAAACACCACTGGTGCTCGTTTTCGTGACAGATCAGCTGAAGAGAGGAAGTTGCTAATGTAGGATCGGAGAACTATAAAAGAAACTATAATTTTCGATGTTGGTTTGTTATTTAATAAAAAAATAATGATATGAGTATTACTTTTATCGGGTCGCACAAACATTTTAAAACAAGATTTCGCATAAGAAGTCCAAAAAGCATTAAATTTAATTGATCATAGAATTAAATAAATTTGTTTCAATTAGCTTGGTTAGTTCGTTTTAGCATGTTTGTTAAAATAAATAAATAAATAATGGCTATATATATGTATATGTATACACACGCATATATATATATATATATATATATATATATATATATATATATATATATATATATATATATATATATATATATATATATATATATATATATATATATATATATATATATATATATATATATATATATATATATATATATATATATATAT